>CM076579.1:1686700541-1686996997 GCA_034641835.2 Pinus albicaulis | reverse complement strand
GGCAATGATGACACCGATTGAGGAAAATGGTGGGATGATGCGGGGTGGTGAAGGAGGATGCAGAGGGGCACGATAAATGGACGTGGAGAAAACCCGTAACTTAAACACTGAAATATGACACCTAAATGGAGAACCTGAATGGTGGAGGGAAATGACAGTGCCACGTGGGCGTACGAAAGGTCAAGTGGAGGGGGTTACGTGGAGACAGGCTTGGTTGGTCAAAGGGGTGCGTCAATCCTTCTGGACCACGCGATCAAAAATGAAATCAATGGTTGAAAGACATTGTACAACGACGGAATGGTGGACCCGGGCATTATATAACTTGTGCTAAATCTCGTGCAACTTTGGAGGACGACCACCGTTAGATGAAGGCTGACAGATCCAACGACGCTGATGAATTTCGCTACCCGTCTTTGGTCTGATATTTAATGCGCGAAATGGGTGGTTTCAGTCATCGTACACTTGGACACTTGTCATGCGATCTATGGAATCGCTGGCTCCAAGGGAAATACCGCTCGCCCAACAATGGTGGTGCGGAATGAAACCGCTGGTTTTTGCAATGCGCGCGGGTGTGGGGACCACTACGGAAAACCAACTCCACTCCGTCGATTGGATTTGATCAAACGGCTCTGGACGCGCCCGAAAACTTTAACGATAGGCTCCTTTCCATCTGGCACTTGGTCTAGCACCTGAGTCGTATGGGGAACAAAACAAAGGGGCTGGAACTGCAGGGGCTAGGCCTGATAAATCTTATACTGCGATTTTTAGCCTTTGTACAGTGTATTTTTTGTGCGGAAAGGGTAACGACAAGCAGAATATGGTGGTTTTTGGCCATGGTAGCAATTTTGAAAGGTTTATATGGGGCGGTAGGCCAAAAATTTGAATGGAGGGGTTGACATGCACAACACTACTATGGAGGGATCAATCATGTACACATGCATCATATTTCTCTCAACATATGGTAAGACTGTTGTTTTTACATCCATGGATTATCTAACACAACATTTTGATGCTCTTACCATTCATATTCAGTGCATTTATCCACAAAAGGGCAAGATTATCATTGGGCTCAATGGACAAAATTGGGCCAATTTGTTTGATGGAGGCAGCCATCTTTTATATGGCCTTGGGCAAGTGTTTACTTTCATGTATGATCAGTTGATATACTCAGCCATTTTCTATTTATCAGTAGATATCATGACATACATAACCATCCATGTAACACAAAACAACTTGCCATGTACTTTTCTGAAACAACAGTTTGGAAAACTGCGCTGTCACTATTGGGAAAGCTGTTGGTACCTTCTTGCTCACATGAAACCTTCAGAATTTTCCTCATTTTGTTGCTGATCATGATTTCATTTACTGATATGGATCTGATTTGTATTGAAATCATGATTGGGAGATTGACACATGAGTTGGATGTGTCCATGAAGGGAGGAAATTTCCCTATTTTCTGCACTACATGTTCTAATGGGAGGATGGAAGGAGATATGGCCACCACAACCACACACCTGTTTTATTTTGGGGTGGGCCATGAGCTTGATAGCCATCCATTGCACAACCATGGGCAAGTATTTGATCATGCATTTTTGACACATTCAGCCATTTACTATCCATTAGTAGATGTGATGGATTTTGTACATTACTTGCCATGTAATTTTCTGAAGTTGCAGTGGATGAAACTGCGTTGGGTCCTCTTGAGATATTGTTTGTATCATGCATCCTCATGTAAAAATTTCAGTGAAATTCTCATTGGGATACTCTATGATGACCATGTCCTATTCATCATGGATGGATTATCTTAGGTCAGCTTGTTCTTCAATGTTGGAGAAGAACTCTTTAGAGGATTATTCTTCACTTTTCCATTTGAGGGAAATCCTTTTGCAGCCCAGGATAAACACATACTCTACACTCATCATGAGTTGAGGGAAGGATAGCTTGGCGTAGGCTATGATGCTTACCATGTTCATATTTTCATCCCACCTTCATTTCCTGAGCTTGAGGTGGAAGTATGTTTTCCGGAGTTGCCTTGTTGGGAGGTGGCTCATTTTGTTTGGATGATTGCTTGGGGATGCAGGATCCACATGGGGAAGATGTTCCTCATAAAATTTCTAACTCCATGCCTTGAGTGGAGAATTTCCAGTTCTATCCTTGCAGTTGCTTGAGGACAAGCAACATTTGTGGGGGAGGACTGTAATGTTCCAAAATTTTCCTTCAATAAATTGGAACATTAGATTTTGATAATCTCACTTATAAGTTGAATAATTGGGTAAGGAGGCCCAATGAAAATAAAAATATGGATAAAATCCCTCTAGTATGAAATGGGATCAGCCTTGGAACTATATTTCACACCCTCATGTGTGAAAGGAGACATTTGCGAAGAGGCTTGGTTAAGTTTGACCAAGTCAAACAACGCAGGGTATGAGGTGGAAAGCACTACATGGGACAACACAGAGATAGAGGAGGGAATATTCCTTGAAGGAGGAAACCCTAATAGAGTGGGGACCATGGAGAGGGAGCTCTCATGTGTTTAAAAGGAGGGCAAGGCAACCATTGTTATTCATGATTTGATTATTCATTTCATGTCTATTCAGACATTGTGCACTCTTTTGCTGTTTAGCAAGAATTGTGGGGGAATTCCTATTTAGGATCTCCTCTCCTTCTTGAAAGGCCTCTTGAAGGATTATTCTTCATTCTCCACACTCCTTGGCTCAAGGCCAAAGAATCCTCCTCCAGGACAATTTTTTTGCTGCAACAACATAATTCTATGTTGCAGGGTGTTGTAGTGGAGACTTCACAACACCTCTTCCATCTTGTTTTTCAGAGAGAGAGTCTTTCTTTCCTTTAGAGGATCAGATTGGAAGACATTGGAGCTTATTGTAGATCTTGGCATTGGGCTAACTCATTCCCTTGCCCCTACAACACAGTTTGCTTCAGTAACTGCGTTATTTTCATGGTGCATTTGCTGTGGGGACTTGCTCCACTATTTTGGAGGGTGAGATCTCAAGTGTAAGGATTAGCCTTCCACGTTGGAGATCCGTTGGAGGAGGTCTAATTTTGATTGTTTATCATCTTCAGCCTTCTCTATTTAGTTTCAGATTTGAGTTGTAGCTGCTACCCAGCAACTCCGACATTTTTGCCATTTTGTGTATTTCAGCCAATCCCTTGAAGGATTGATGTATTATTGTTTCTAAGGGTTAGAGCTTTGCTCCCATATGGTATTTGAGCCATATATTGCCATATGTTTAAGTTATTATGTAATATGGAGCAGTACCCTTTATAAACTGCGTCCTCTTAGCCCGGGTTTATGCAGAAATAACAGTGTTCTCATATTTTTGTGTACATGTCTTGTTGAGGCTTGCATTGCCTTTCTTGAGTCGATGTTTCCTCAAGAAATTGTACTTTACTGCTATAACATCATTTGTTGGCTATCTACATCTTCTTGTCTCACAGCTCATAAGATAACGCTATTGACCTACTGCATGTTCATACATTTGTTGCAGTCCCTCATTGGGCACTTTTAGAGGACATATAGTAGTGGGAGATCTGTTTAACCACTCTAGAAGGATTTATTTGGAGCCTCCTCTTGGATTTAGTACTTAGACACATTGTTCTAAGGCATCCAGGTCTTGGTTTTGATTCCTGTAGCAGCCATTCCTGGAAAATATGTTTTCCAGTCATGCCTTGCTAGCTGTTCTAGATTTGGGAACATTACAGATTATCCAGATCACATGAAATTTCTATCTTTTCTTCACGTGCCAAACTTTCCATATTCTCATTGGTCCATAACTAGTGGTTGGGAATGGGCAAGATATATAGCTCAAGTATAAAATGATTATTTGAAACAGGAGATTGCAAATGCTAGGTTTTTGGCATTGTCTATGGATGAGGTTACAACTATTGATAATACTTCATGGATCTGCATGAGCATTTATATGGTTAATGACCATATTAGGAATTCCTATCTACTTGGGATTAAAAAGATGAAAGAGAATTCTACATCTGGAAATATTTATGAACTTGTTCTTAATACTTTGAAGGAAAGTGGTATGGATCATTTAGTGATTGCAAAAAAGTTGGTATGTGTTGGAGCAGATGGAGCATCGGTAATGCAAGGAATGGTATTTGTGTTAGACTACAACTATCAGCTTTTCCATATATGATTAATATTCATTGTATGGCTCATAGGATTAATCTTGCATTTAAAATAGTAAGCAAGTTTCCATCAGTTTCAAAAGTTGAAGATCTTGTACGTGAGACTCATGCATACTTTTCTCGTAGTCCCAAATGATATTTAGAGTTTCAAAAATTTGTAGATGGTGTTACAGATGGAAAAAAACTACTGAAAGATGTTGATACAAGATGGATCTCATTAAATGGACCAGCTCAAAGACTATTTAGTGAGTTCAAATCTTTAGTAGGGTTGATGTATGAAAATCACTACAATGTAGACAAAGCTCAAGATCTTCTTTTTCGACTAACTGATATAGAAACATTATTGACATTGGCTGGAATTCTTCCTATGCTACATGAAATGAATGTCCTCGTGAAAATGTATCAGAATCGCATAATGTATATTTCCGAATACATAAATGCGAGAAATTCAGCATGCCTTGCATTGGATAATTTGTATATGATGCCAGACTCTTTTACTGGTCCAGAGTTTACAAGTTGGACTAAGATTATCAATATAGAAAATACTGAAAATTTTTTGACGTTTGATGAAAAAGGGATACTATGTATCACAGTGCGTGGGTATATGGTCCCCTTTCATTATATTAGTAAGACGGGACGAATCACCAAAGATTGCCCTGTGTCAAGAGACCAATTTGATAATATTGTGATCCCAGTGAGGCAAAATTTGATAGAAATTGCAAGGTCACTATCATCAGAGATAAGAGAACGATTTCCTCAAGATGAATTGTTGGAGGCCATGTGTGTGGTATACCCTCAATATTGGAACAATTGTCAATGTCCAAGAAATTTAAAAGCCGATTTTCAAAAGAGATTAAAATGTTTAGTAGACCACTTTTGCAAGAAAGTCTCGATACATGGAGAACATATTGAAGGTATTTTAGATTCATCAAAATTGTATCAACAAGGTGGACGCTTTGCTGAAAAAATGTGGAAGCAATATCCTTTTTTGGAGAATCCTAATGAAAACGGTGCTATAACAAGATTATGGAATACTTTAAGTGCTAGCCAATACCTGCAAGAAAACATATTAGAATATTTCAAATTAGCAGATTTGTGTCAAACCATGATTTTGGGATCAATAGAGGATGGGAGAATGTTTAGTGCACTATCATTTTTGAAGTCAAAGTTGAGGAAGAATCTTGATAAACATGTGGATACATGTTTAAGATTATATGTAACAAAGTATGACGTTGACAATTTTCCATATGAAAGAGCACTAGTGCTTTGGTGATCACATTGTGATAGAAGGGGAGAAAACAATATAACAAATTTATCTAATGAACTTGATACATAACATAATGTTTTGGAGGCTCATAATGACAGTACATCTGGAGAAGATCATGTTCACAATGTAGAAAATGATGACCAAGATGAGAACTGGGAAATTGAAATACCTTAGGACTCTTATTTTGGTATACTTATTCTGTTGATCATGCAAGATTACTACATGTCAAATTCAGGTAAAAATGGGTTCTATATTTGTATTTTTCATTGTAACATTGCAGCTACATTTCTTTCATGCGTGTTATTTTAAGATTGATGTTTCATATTTAATCCTTACATTGTTTGTTTCTTATTTGTGACACGAAATGAAGCTTGATTTGATGATTTTGGGACCTATTTATTTTCACATAGATAGTGTCTGAATAGTATTAAATGATAAATAACTAATTTAACAAGACTAACGCAAAGCATCAATGGGCTCATTCAAGTACATGAAACTACCTTGATGTCTAGCTTTGACATCTTGGAAAATTTTAATGGTATATATGTTGCTTGTGTTTGGGGAATTTTGCTGAGTTTCGAGTTTTATATTTTCTTGGAAAATAATTATTGATTTTTGGAAAATGTGTGATTTTATATTGGCATTGGAAACGAAGCTGGTTTTGATCTTTGATTGGAAATGAAGTCGGATTTGATGCTGTTGGGACCTATTTCTTTTCACATAGATAGTGTCCTAGTATTAAATGATAAATAACTAATTTAAGAAGTCTAACACTAAGCAACAATGGGCTTATTCAAGTACATGAAATTGTGTTGATGTCTACCTTTGATATCTTTGAAAATTTTAGTGGTTTGTTTGTTTCTTGTTTAGAGGATTTTTTTGAGTTTGAAATTAGTCCCTTGAATGCTTATGGTTCTCATATCATGCATATATCGATAGATCTAGTTCTATTATTATAATCATTATAGTTTTCTTTATATACTTGGTGGTTTGAGGAAAGATATTTTATTTCCTTTCACTTTGTGGCATGATTTCAACATCTTCACCTTTTAGAATATAGTAAAATATTTTTCTTATTATAGATTTTTCTTGGAAAAGAATTATTGATATTTGGAAAGGGAAATAAGCCCTGGGTAGCTAAGCGAAGAGAAAAATGGTCTATGTACTAGGTTCCTGCGCATTCATCGTAGGAGAACTATTGGCATGAGACCGACATTCCTTTTATGCAATTACACTTTTGATGCCAAGGCGGAGCTGAGTTCGCTGACCTGGGAAGAACAGTGGCAGTTGATCATAATGCTAAGGAGATTAGAATGCTGGTTTCACAAACAACTGACCATGCCACCAATGCTGGTGGAACCAAAGGAACCGCATCAGCTTATTATGATTGTTTCCAGATTTCTCAGGGTGAAACCAAGGCTGTTTTGGGAAGCATGGAAGGTAGCAGTGGTTGCCTAACATTTAGTAGCAAGGTATTCTTATGTTGATTGCAGATTCCTGGAATATCTTGAAATCTGATGGTTACAAGAGGGTCAATTGTTTGACCTTTCTAGTGACAGTCAGATTCCTAGATATTCCTGGAATCTGCAGTCCTCATAAGTTCAGCAATCAGTACAATAGCATGTGTTTAGTTTTAAGAGGTAACATGTTTAAATCCAAAAGCATTGAATACCCCTTCCTAAATTCACATTTGTATTCCTTAATAGATTTTAATATTCAAATAACTCTTTATTATTGTAATTAACTACAGGGAGACTATTTTGGGCAGTTTGATTGTCTACTGGGTGTTCTATGTAAATGACTGATTGTATTAATGTCATTTGTGTGTAGGAGTTCTTGATACGAAATGTGCACTCTCTTCAAGAATACAAAGGGAATTCAGACAATTTTATTTGCTATCTTCTTCCTGGAACACCCTATTCACATGCTCAATATACTCCAAGTGATCTTTTAGATTTTACTGGCATTGAAATATAGTACACTTGCTCTCTCTTCTTCTAAATGTAACACTATATGTTTTTGTGTAAGCAGGAGGTCTTCTTTACACATTGCAGGATACTAATTTGAAATACGTTACATATTCTTCCTTCTTGCTCTTGACATATGCAAAATACTTGAGCTCCTCCAAACAAGTAGTAACTTGTGGTGGGACAGTGACAGTCACTCCTCACAGGCTAAGAGCACTTTCAAAACGCTAGGTATAGATTCATAATAGCCCAATGCTTAATTTTCCTATTATTTCAAAAAGTTATTAATGTATGCAGGATCTAAATCAATTTTGTGTTGATGAAGGTTGATTACATACTGGGAGATAATCCTATGAGGATGTCATACATGGTTGGATATGGTTTCCTCTATCCAAAACTTATTCATCACAGAGCCTCTTCTCTGTCCTCCAAGGCCAATCATCGTCAACCCATTCCCTGCAAAGAAGGCTTAGATTCTATGTACAGTAGTGCACCCAATCCCAACATCTTGGTGGGAGCTGTGGTGGTAGGCCCAGACAACATGGATAGGTCTATTAATGTGAAAAACAATTATGATCAATCTAAACCTTCCACCTACATTAATGCACACTTAGTGTGTTCCCTTGCTTATTTGGCCCAGCGACTGATGTTATACTTCTGAAATTTCTTCGTGCCAGATATTTCAGGGTGAATGATGCATTCATCATGTTGCAGAATATTTTGGCATGGAGGAAGGCATTTGGAGCTGAAAATATAGTTGAAGAGGATCTGAAATTTGATGAGAATCTGAATTCAGTGGCCTTCATGCATTTTTATGATAAAGTGGGCCACCCTGTGTGCTACATTTCTTATGGGATTTTTCGAGACAAGGAGCTCTACCAGAAGATCTTTGGAGACGATAAACTGAAGAAGTTTCTGAGATGGAGGGTCTACATTCTGGAGAAGGGCATCAAGCTCCTTGATTTCAAGCCTGGTGGTGTCAATGCCATGATTCAGATCACAGATCTTAAGAATATGATGAATAGAGAATTGAGAGCTGAATCAAACCAAATTATTGCACTTTTTCAAGATAACTACCCAGAGATGGTAGCAAGAAAGGTCTGTAACTGCTCAAAACACAAATGTTTTTGCCTTTTCTGAGCTTGCCTAGAACAATCTATTTGAATGACTATAAATGATCAGAAGGATGATGTTAGATGTCCTCGTAGATCTGGTATTTTGAGAATTTTGGCACACCAAAAATTGAAATTTCTGATGCATCTCTAGATATTTATTAAAGTTATATATATATATATATATACTTAATAGGAATAAGTAATCCAAGATACCTCTGCCTAGATATGATCCTGTGATTTGAAATGGAAGCATGATAGAGATGTGCCCTGGATTCCTCTTCTAATGGTTATTTTGATTGTTGATCAGTTTTGGGCACCCTGATCCATGATTTGACATAAATATGATCGACTTTCTTGATGAATTGAGTATAAACGGTGACAATGTCAGCATCCCTATAAGCTCTTAAGACATTCACATTTGAGGAATGAAATATTCCAATTTCATTAAATACCTTAGTTCACACCTGAAGTTTGATAAACCTATAGTGGCATGTTTATTGTTTTGATATCCTAACTTGAATGACTGGTTATGATTGTACTGGAGCATACCTCTGATCAGTTTAAGTAATGACCTAAGTGAAGACATGTGTTACTTTCACTTGGCATATTTAAGTTGAAGAAGTGAAAGGGCATCAGAATTAAAATCTCATCATTTCCATAGTAGTTGTGTTGTCAAGCAGTCTCACTGTATACAATAGCTTTATCTTATTGCAGTAGTAAGCCTTAAGGTTCATCATTGCCCTGCAACAGTTGCTTAAGACTATCATTGCAGTGCTTTGATACAACACCCTTGTGACAATAACCTTTTGTATGACAATAATCCTAAAGTGTTCATGATGGTCCTCCTGTGGGCCTAACTAAAGTATACCCGCGGTGAGTAAGTTCTGAAGATCATACAATTTTTCTAAGCACAAAGATCTTATAGAGTTTGATGGCATGATATTATAGTCATTAACACTGTCTTGAATGAGTGTTTTGCAGAACAAGGCCAACAACCTGAAGGGATCCTAAAAGGCATCAACAAGCCTAAACCTTGTGGTATACTGTTGATAGCAAGAAGCTTCAGAACAAAAAGGCATCATCACACTTAAGGTATAATCATATTGCCATACCATATGAAAATAATATACATATATAAAAGGTGTAAGATGCCAAATGATCTAGTATCTACTATCAATGCCTCTTCTCCTTTAGTGGGCATATATATTGGGTAATCCTCTATTAGTGGAAGGTTCTGTGGCTGGAGTCAAACATAGTGGTGGGTACTGAGTCTAGTACAGGACTTTGTCTATCCTGTAGTGGCTGGTTAAGGACATCCTCTACTACCAGCCACTCCTGCTCATACTTGACATCTACCCAAGCAGGGAAATCCATGAAAGATTTATTGGCACTGATTAAATACTCCAGTGTTTTTTTTTAAATTGTGATTTTTTCAGAACTCAGAAAAAATTGCAATTTGTTTGGGTTATTTCTTGGGATTGGAAAATCGGAAAAAATAAATATATTCCAATCTTTTGGAAAAAATTTCCGCATTATTATAGAGAATATAATATTCATTGACATTGAGATGCAGGGAAATAATTATACATTGAGGCAAAATTTGCAACCTGTTTTTCTTCAGAAGCTTATACCAGTTTTCCCATCACATTTGACACAGAAAAATAAATCTTTCACTAGAATTAACAAGGAGAAAATAGTCCATAAAGGGAAAAAATGGAAGTAGACGGATGATTGCTTTGTCAAACAAAATAGTGATCTATTCTCAATTTTGACATGGTCAAGTCTGGATGGAACAGGTGATTGCCCATAGCAATTGTAGCCAAAGCGTGTCTATGCTGAAAAAAACAACTTGAGCATGTGTCTAAGACAGTTGAAAACTGCTAAAAAATAGACCTATTTGATTGTGCAACCCCTAATATTTGGGTGGGTAAAAAAACATTTTAGACTGATGATTGTTGAACCAAAAAATATTTTAATCCCAAGGGAAGGTAGGCTAAGAGTTTCTCTAGAGAGGCATCTACAACAACTACTTAATTGACATAGATTAGTCATTCTAATGTGGAATTGTGTAATACAGGAAGTGATGGCAGAACTTGAAGTACAAGTAGCCCACAATGTAGTGGAAGCGTGCGCTCAGACCAAGACCATTGAGAAGGTTGTGTTCACTTCTTCTGTGGCTGCAGCGATTTGGAGAGAAGATGGAGACTGCAAGGTTAATGCCCTTGATGAGAGGCATTGGAGTGATGCAAATATTTGCAGGAAATTGAAGTTCTATATATCTGATTTTTTATATGACAAAATATTAGTTTATTATACAATCTAAGTAAAGTGGACTAATTTATCAGTTTTTGCTTTTAACTTGTTAACGATATCTAACTGAATGGTATGTTCGATAGCGTTAGTCTGATTAGTTACTTAATTTAGTAAGTAACTCAGAATTTTGCATCTACAAGTGCTTTGATCAGATTAGTTACTTAATATAATAAATAACTTCAACGTTTGCATCTACAATTTTCCAAGGCCAATTACAATAGTATGGAAGCCATGATAGTAGTATACTTAATATTATCTCAACATATCATTTGTAACAATTGAATCTGGGTGGGTAAGCATAATCGCTCCTTCCAATCACAAGAGATAAATCCAATTCCAATTGACTCTTTCATATTTTAGTTTGTCCACTATCATTTTACTGAGCTGTACTATGCATCTTGCTTCTCTCAGTCCATAAATCCATATCCAATTAGCTTTTGGCTTTTTGAAATTGCTCAAATGATAATACATGCTACATATTGCAGCTAACCTTGCAACAATCCATATCCAATTGATCTTTTGTCTCTTAAGATTTCCAAAGTGATACCACATCATAGAGAACAGAGTGCATATATCTTCTCTATATGCAACAATCCATATCCAATTCATTTTTGTCCTTGAAGTTGCCCAGGTTATAAATGCATCAAATACTGAGAAAGTCTACATATGTAACCTTTGTCTAAATCTTTGGTGCATACTGAAGTAGGGCTAAAATGGCTTTGTGCTAAGTATATATATTTTTACATAGATAAGCTAAATACATCGTGGTGTGGTATTGATTATTTTTTTAAGGGGTATATGTATAAAATTTGGGTGTTTCTCAAAGATTGTGGAGTTCAAAGCAGTATTCCGAGCCTTGAAGTGATCTGTGGTATTCTTTTTCTAATTATGCAATATTTCCTATTCACAGTTATGGTACGCATTAGCCAAGACACTGTCAGAGAGCGCTGCATGGGCACTAGCCATAGACAGAGGGTTGAATATGGTGACAATTAATGCATCTCTGATTGTGGGACCTGGTATCACATACAAAAGCTCATGATCTACCATTGCATATCTTAAAGGTGAGGGTGAGATAACTGCATACAAAATAGACTCTGTTCTAGAACGTACAAATATGGTATAGTAATCCCTTGGAGAGGATATAATCTATTGGTATAGTAATCCCTTGAAGAGGATCTAATCTATGGAAGTGCAAAATATTAGCTAGTTTATTGACAGTTGCTAGTCTTTGTGATGGCAGGGGCCACAAAAATGTATGTGAAGGGCACTTTAGCTAGTGTGGACATAAAGTTTCTAGCGGATGCTCATATATGTGCTTATGAAGATCCATCTGCCTATGAAAGATATATATATTTCAATCAAATAGTCAGTAATGCAGAATATGCTATCAATTTAGCATAGAGTTTGCGACACCTGATACCGTTCCGTGACACCTGATACCGTTCCCTGATAGGTACAGAGCAATTAGTTATTGTTTAGTTATTAAAATCACTGAAGATTCTGTATCTTTAAGATTAAATTGGGTTGCTTACCTATTGATATTTTATCTTTAGCTATTATGTCATAATGAAATTAATCATACATAGATACTCATTTGCCACACCTGATACCATTCCCTAATAGGTACAGATAATTAATTATTGTTCAGTTATTGAAATCACTAAAGATTATGTATCTTCAAGATTTAAATTGGGTTGCTTACTTAATGATATTTTTTCTTTAGCTATTATGTCACAATGAAATTAATCATACATAGATACTCTCCAAAGATAATCATGAATTCATTATTTATTTGATTTTTTTCATAATTTGGTAATAGATTTGAAAAACCAACGGTCTACCAACAACATCTGAATAATAAGTGTTGAATTATTAGTTAAACTGAGAGAGGGGGGGGGGGGGGGGTGAATCAGTTTAAAACATACATGGACTTTTAAAACTTTTCTCTTAAAACTTATTTACACCTTCACTTCATGATCAACTTAATATGTGAGCAATATTTATTAGTGAGCAACAAGTATCAAACATATTTGTTAATGTAACATCAGTCTTAATATGTGAGTAACAAGTATTAAGCAGATTATATAAACCACATCAACACATAGACATCATGCACAGAGACACCAGATATAAGTGGAAACCCATAAAGGGAGAAAACCACATTTTATTATTGTTGTGTTGCAAAGGCAAGATCCAACTCCCTCTCACCACTGATTTTCTGTAGGCACCAACCTACAGAAGGCTCCTACCTCAATTCTGCAAGCTACAACTTGCAAGGAAGCTCCAACTCCCTTCAATTTTCTGCAGGCACCAACCTACAGGAGGCTCCAACCTCAGTCAGCTACAACTGACAACTATCAAGCTTCAACTTGATAGGGAAGCTCCAACTTCCTCAATTTATCAACCGGAATGTTTGCTGATTTACCTCAGATATCAGCTCTGTTCTGTAGCATCTCTTTCTGCTCTTCTTTTCTTTATCTTCTCTGCCTCAATCTTCTATACTCTGCATTCTCTATATTTACTCTCTCTCTCACCTCTTGCAGCTTTCTTATTTTCTTCAACTCTTTTCAATTCTGCTGCACACTCTCTTCTTCTCTCAATCTCCTTTTTCGTAACTTTTATCCCCTCAGATATTATCCTATTTTATACAAACTAGCTTCATGGCTGTTTGTATTCTACTGGGAATTCGAAATGGACAACCATGTCTCTTTGCCTTCTGCCTCCTCAACTCTTTTATCCGCTCATTCAAAAAATATAACTGTAGGTACCAATTTAACATTTCAGTGGGATTTTCCTTTGGATACTTGCCTTTGCATCACAAACAATATAAAACAAAATCATTTACATTCAATTACAATGAAAACTCCAACTCACTCATTCAGCCTCTTGGTTCGCTGCTCATTTGTCTTTTCTTTGACTGTGTCTGTCTTTTTTAGCTCTGCTTTCTCTTTTGTCCTCTGTCGTGGTGTAATTGCTGCATACAAGTAACTGTTCAATTCACCTCTCAGTGTTATACAAATAATGAGACGTTTTAATACTTAGAATGCCCTTACAGGCCCACTCGCTGAACTTGTTCTATCTTCTGATGCGATGCATTACTATCCACATATTGGAAATGTGCATGTATCGTTTTGTGTATGTGCCGCGGTGCTTTCCTTTCCTCTTAAACTTTGGATTACAACTCAATATATCATAAGCCCAAAGCTTATCCTTTGCATATAACAGTAATATGCTCAGCAAACAGTTTCATTTATACAAGGTTTGGCTTGCGTTTAAAACTTGAAGTATAACTCGTTTTTCCGCATATGTTAACCTATGTCGAGACTTTAATTTACACCAAATATCATATCTGACCCTTGAAACTTTAAGTTTATTTATCAATTTCAACTTTGATTTAACCACACTTTATCAATCCCGACTTTGGTTAAAACACAAACTTCAATATATATATTAGAAGTTGGGCCCCACTTGCCGAACTCTTTCTATTCCTCGATGCGATGAGCCTCCTCCAATGAATTCCGATTGCTATTACATCCTTTGTAATTTTCTCGATGCGATTGATCGAAATCGCAAGCTTTATTAACCTATTCCGCTATGTCGGCTTGTTCCGATTGCGATTACTCCGATGCGATGCAATTACTCCGATTGCGATTAATCGCAATCGCAACTTTTAGTTGCAAGTCCCGCTGCCCTGCTTTCACTCCGATGCGATTGACCATTGTTCATTTAAATGTGCCGATGTGATTGGACCAGAACTTAAACATATAAAATCATAATTTATAGACCCATCGGTCCAGGCTTCAATCGCAATCGCAACTTCCATTGAGATGTTCCGATGTTCCGCTTTAATTCCGATGCGATTGGTTACTGTTCATATAAATGTGCCGATGCGATTAGACCGGAACTTAAACATATAAAATCATAATTTATAGACCCATCAGGTCCTGGCTTCAATCGCAATCGCAACTTCCATTGAGATGTTCCGATGTTCCGCTTTAATTCCGATGCGATTGGTTATTGTTCATTCAAATGTGCCGATGCGATTAGACCGGAACTCAAATCTATAAAATCATAACTTATAGACCCATCGGGTCTGGAACTTCAATCGCAATCGCAACCTATTGTTAACCTGTTCTGCTACCCTTATATTATCCGATGCGATTCATAAGGGTCCCACCTTATATTACTTTGTTTGTTTTAAAAATAGAACAATGGGACCTTTTGTCGTTTAATATTGCGCAGAACCTTATATATATCCTCCGGCTTGGGTCACGATTCTCGGAATTTTATATATATTTCCTCTGGCTTGGGTAATGATTCTCGGAATAAGATTTATATATATACTTTTCCGCTTGGGTTAAGATTCCCAGAATTGTGTTTATGTATCCTCTGCCTGGGTTACGGTTCCCAGAATTTATGTTTAGTGTATCTACCAGCTGGGGTAGTGATTCTTGGAATAATGGCTCTGCCTCTGCTTCTGCCTTTCTGTGATAACGGCTCTGCCTCTACCTCTGCCTTTGCCTTTCTGCTTCTACCTTCGCTGCTTCTGCCTCTACTTTCACTGTACCTCTGCTGCTCGACCTCTGCCTCTACTGCATGACCGTTTCATCTCTTCCTCTGTATTTTCTTCGCCCGCCCTACTTGACCCTCTCGCCTCAACCCGCTCTCTCGTAAATACACCGCCGTCTTTTGTCGTCGTTCTTTTCCCCCGTCTCTCGCACCGCCGCCTCTCGTCCGTTCGCTTTTCTGCCTCTATTGCCATCAATGACAACATTTCCAACAATCTCCCCCTTTGGCATTGATGGCAATACACTTCCTTTGTTTGCCTGTTAGGGTCCTTTCTCCTGTTGCTTACTCTTCCTCCCCCTTTGACATCAATGGCAAGGGGTTTGAATTTTTATTTTTATTTTTCAACATTTCTTGCATTTCCTCTCTCTGAGATCTTCTGACTTTGTACGCTGCTGCTCCAACCTTTGGATTAGATTCACGTTGGGTTTACCACTGACCCTTTAGTCTTTTTATTGATTCTTTTATGATGGATGTATTCTTGCCATAATCCTTTTGATCCTGAGGACCTGTTTCATGCTTCCCTTGCTGGCTGATCTCCCCTTAGAATGATATTTTCGTTTCTGTTCTCCCCCTGAAACTATGCTTTTTCTTCATATCAAAGAGTAGCATCTACAGATACTACCCCTAGTATGTATCTCAAATATTCAAATGGTTCTCTAGCAAGCGGTTTGGTAAATATATCTGCTGTTTGTTCTTTTGTTGGTACATACTCCAGTTTTACTATCTTCTGAGCCACTTGTTCTCAGAGAAAATGATACTTGATTGGGATATGTTTAGTTTTTGAGTGAAGCACATGATTTTTAGATATACTTATAGCACTTGTATTATCACATTTGATTGAGATAGGTTCATCAATGCTTACCTTCATGTCTTGGAGAGTTTGCTTCATCCACATGACTTGTGTACAACATGTTGCTGCTGCTATATATTCTGCTTCTGTTGTAGATAGAGAGATAGATATTTGTTTCTTGCTTAACCATGCCACCAAACTTTCTCCTAGATAGAATGCACCTCCACTTGTGCTTTTCCTGTCATCTACACAGCTGGCCCAATCTGCATCTGTGTATGTTGTCAAGGTGAAGCTTTTGCCTTTAGGATACCAAAGTCCATACTGTGTTGTTCCTTGTAGATATCTGAATATTCTTTTTACTGCCAGAAGATGGTTTTGTTTAGGTGTTGCTTGATATCTAGCCACTAGTCCTACTGCTAGCATGATGTCTGGTCTTGATGCAGTCAGATACAATAGACTTCCTATCATGGATCTGTAGAGTTTTTGATCTATATCAGCAGACCCATCATCAGCACACAGCTTGCATCCCGTGATCATGGGAGTTGACACAGGTTTGCAGTCCTCCATTTTGAACTTTTTCAACATTTATTTTAAGTATTTTTCCCGTGAGATGAATGTGCCTGTGTTCTTTTGCTAAATTTGAAGTCCTAAGTAGAAACTGAGTTCTCCAATCATGGACATCTCAAACTCTGATTTCATCTCCTCAGCAAACCATTTTGCAAGTTCATCTCTGTTGCTTCCAAACATAATGTCATCAACAAATACTACAACAATCAGGAGTTCATTTTCATGGGCTTTTATGTACAGATTGCTGTCTACTCCACCTCTCTTAAAGCCTTGTTTTTGCAAATATTTATCTAGTCTTGAGTACCAAGCACGAGGAGCCTGTTTCAGTCCATATAGAGCCTTCTTCAGTCTGCACACATAGTCTTCTTTGTCTGTTAAAGAGAAACCTTCCGGTTGTTCCATGTAGACTTCTTCTTCTAGATCTCCATTCAAAAAAGCAGATTTTACATCCATTTGATATACCTTGAAGTCTTGGTAGCATGCAAAGGCCAGAAACATTCTGATGGCTTCCATTCTGGCTACAGGGGCAAATGTTTCATCGAAATCAAGTCCTTCGATTTGTGAATATCCTTTCCAGACAAGTCTGGATTTATTTCTGATTACCTGTCCTTCCTCATTCATTTTATTTTTGAATACCCATTTTGAGCTTATGACATTTTTCTTAGTGGGCCTGGGAACTAGTTCCCAGGTATTGTTTTTCTCAATTTGGTCCAATTCTTCATTCATTGCATTCACCCAATACTTGTCCTTGCTGGATTCTTCAAATCTCTTTGGCTCTATCTGTGATAACATGGCTATGTATACCTCTTCTGTTTGTTCAGTTAGCTGCCTTCTTGTCTAGACCCCTACTTTCTTGTCTCCTATGATCTGATCTTCAGGATGATTCTTCTGAGTGTATCTTGAGGGGGCTTTCAAGCTCAACTCTGCATCTTCTGTTGTGTTGCTTGTTTCATTATCATTTTGGTTTTCTTCTTCATGGTTGTCTGATGGACTATAGCAGTCTGTATCTCTTGTATTGTTTGGAAGTTCTTCATCAAACCTCACATCAATACTTTCTACTATTTTTCGAAGAGTCTTGTTGTAGCACCTGTACCCTTTACTTTTGGAAGAATATCCTAGAAAAATCCCTTCATCTGCTCTTGCATCAAATTTCCCAAGACTTTCATCATTATTCTTTATGTAACACTTGCTTCCAAAGATTCTGAAATGTTTGATTGAAGCTGGCTTTCCATGCCATAGTTCATAGGGAGTCTTGTCACTGCTTGGCCTTAAGTGAGCTTTATTAAGGATATGCACTGTTGTGTGTACCGCTTCTGCCCAAAAGGTTTGAGGAATATTGTTCTCTTGCATCATGGCTCTGGAAATTTGTTGAACATATTTGTTTTGTCTGTCTGCTACTCCATTCTGCTGAGGTGTCCTTGCAATAGTTTTTTTTATGCCATATTCATTGCATAGATCTGCAAAGTCATAATCTATGAATTCACCTCCTCTGTCTGATCTGATGCATTTTAGCTTGCATCCTGTCTGATTTTTTGCTAATGCTTTGAATATTTTGAATTTGTCCAGAGCTTCCGATTTATTCTTGAGAAGGTGCAACCCATGTCATTATGGAGAAATCATCGATTATTAGCATGAAGTAGGATTCTCCACTTGGTGTTTTAGTTCTTGCAGGTCCACACAGATCCATGTGCACAATCTGGAGTGGTCTACTTGTTGATAACTCATATTTGGCCTTAAATGATGTACGGGTCTGTTTACCCAATTGACAAGATTTGCATATGGTATTAGAAGGCCTTTTTATTTCTGGCATGTGTCTGACCGCTTTCTTTTTGCTCAGTCTGATGATATGATCGAAGCTGAGATGTCCCAATCTCCTATGCCATAACCATGACTCCTCAAGTTTGCTAAGATGGCATGCTTCATCTTCCTCTTTCACGATGTAAACATTGCTCTCTGTTCGAACACCTTTGAGTAGAGTCTTACCTGTGGTGCTTGATCTGACTTCACAGTCTTGTGCTCTGAAAAGAACTTCGCAGCCTTTATCACACATTTTACTGACACTCAGCAAATTTGCTTTCAACCCATCTACAAATAGTACATCTTGGGCCTTACCTCTGCCATTATCTAAGCTGACTGAGCCCTTTCCCTTGATTTTTCCTGATTTATCATTGCCAAAAGTAACATTACCAGTTTTCTTTTCATCAAAAGTTATAAATTTTCTCTTGTCTCCAGTCATATTCTTTGAGCAGCCACTGTCCAGATACTATTGGCTTTTCAGATCTTGAGCAGTTAGAGCCAGGTCACACTTATTCTCCTTCTTTTTCCACTAGAGGCATCCTTTTGTTTGGTATCTTTTGTGAGATGATGAATCACATCCTTTCAGAGGACATTTAGAAGGCATATGTCCAACTTGATTGCATATACAAAATTTCATCATAGTTTTTGCAGAATTGTGTGTATGAACAAAATTTCTTTGATTCATAAACATCCTTGAGGTGTTGAACATCAATCTTTTTCCATAATTTCTACATTCAATAATTTTATGGCCAAATTCCTTACAATAAAAACAATAACCATAGAAATTATTTGCATACCTGATGTAAGGTTTTTTTCTCCATTTGTTTGTTTGAGACAGTCTCTTCACTGTTTGCATCTTTTGCTGGTTTAAATTAATCCTCCTTGCATGAAAATATGCAGCAATGTGTCCTTGCTTGTGGCAGACATAACAAGTGGCATTCTTCATAGGAGGGAAGAATCTCCTTTGATGGCTTTCAAATTTGACATACTCAGGGGCATATAAATATTTTCCTGTTGTTTGAGTATTTCTTTCATTCTTTGTTATTAGAGGATTTTTCTGGGTTTTGTCTCCTTCCTTACAAGTTTCTTCTTTTTTAGGCACTATTTGAGCTGCTTCATCATTCTTCTTTGCTTTTACAAAAACAATATCCCTGTTTTCCTTTTCTTTGTTTTTACTTGATTCTCCTTCATAGCCTATTGCAGTTTTTATCGTAGGCGATCTTTGAGCAACCATAATTTAATTCAACTTACTAGAGCTTGTTGTTTGAGAAGAGTTTATAACCACTTCCCTTTGAGCATTTTCTAATTTCTTCCTGAGACATACTACTTCTTCTTCCAACTTTTCTTGTTCCTGAGTTTTTTCCTTGATTTGCTTAAGTAACATGTCCTCTATATTCTTGGCTTCTTCAAGCTCTATCTTTAGTTGCATCAGGACTTCTTAATTATATTCTTCTCGTACATACTTGAGGAGAATGTCCTTTTGTTTTCTGTATTTCAGCTTGAGTCTATCAATCTCTTCCAGAGTAGTTCTTATCTCCCCCTCAAGGTCGACTTCACCTTCTTCTTCTTCATCTTCTAGCAGGAGACCTTCAAGTTCTTCTATAGCCATCAATAAAAATTCAGAGGTTCCATCTTCACTTGAGAGTTCATCTGGATCTTCAGATGTACTACTGTCTTGTTGAGAATAGAAGGATTTTCTGCTGAACTTCTTTCCTTTCTGCCAGTTCTTTGATGTACTTCTCTCTGACTCTTGAGCCTGATTCCTTAATTTCATGTGAGGACACTTAGCAGCGTAGTGCCCAACTCTTCTATAGTTAAAGCACTTGAAAGGAAGTTTACCTTAGTATTTACCTGAGCCTCTATCCAATTTCTTGACAAATTTTGCCTCTTCTTCATCAAAGCAAGAGCATATGTCTCCGTATTCTTATTTCTTCATTTCCGTTTTAAAGGCTGCCTCCCTCGTACTTGGCTTCTTCTGTGGGAGTCGCATCTCATAAGCTGTTAGATTTCCAAGTAGCTGGTTCATGGTCAAGGTCTCCCAATCAGATGTTTCTTCTATTGCAGACACCTTGGGATTAAACCTGGATGGAAGAGATCTTAGAATCTTTTGCACAATTATAGTTTCTGGCATGGTTTCTCCAAGAGCTTTCATATTGTTAACAATTTTTGCAGCTTTTAGGAAGAAACTGGCAATGTCTTCATCATCATTCATTTTTAAGTTCTCAAATTGGGCTCTATAGACTTGAAGTTTGGCAGTCTTTACTTTCTTGTCTCCCTCATGGATGTTCTCCAGAGTATCCCACATTTCTTTGGCAGTGTCTTTGTGCATTACTTTGATAAACTCTTCTTCACACAATCCATTCAAGATGGCATTCATGGCTTTTGCGTTAGCTACAAAATCTTGTTTGGATTCTTTCTCTGAGTCAGTTGCCTTTGGGGCATATCCTAATTCCACAGCACCCCAAACTTCTATTCCTAGAGACATTATGTATGTCCTCATCCTGATTTTCTAGAAGGCATAATTTGCACCTGTAAAGAAAGGAGCTTTATTGGTTGAGCATCCTTCTTTACTAGCCATCCTGAGAACCTAGAATCTCCTTTCAGTTGTTAAACTGGTACAAAGGAACCTGATCTAATACCAATTTATGAATTCTTAGTTAAACTGAGAGGTGGGGGGGTGAATCAGTTTAACACATACATGGAATTTTAAAACTTTTCTCTTAAAAATTATTTACACCTTCACTTCATGATCAACTTAATATGTGAGCAATATTTATTAGTGAGCAACAAGTATCAAACAGATTTGTTAGTGTAACAACGGTCTTAATATGTGAGCAACAAGTATTAAGCAGATTAGATAAACCACATCAACACATAGACATCATGCACAGATACACCAGATATAAGTGGAAACCCATAAAGGGAGAAAACAACATTTTATTATTGTTGTGATGCAAAGGCAAGCTCCAACTCCCTCTCACCACTGATTTTCTATAGGCACCAACCTACAGGAGGCTCCTACCTCAATTCTGCAAGCTACAACTTGCAAGGAAGCTCCAACTCCCTTCAGTTTTCTGCAGGTACCAACCTACAGGAGGCTCCAACCTTAGTCAGCTACAACTGATAGCTATCAAGCTTCAACTTGATAGGGAAGCTCCAACTTCCTCAATTTATCAACCAGAATGTTTGCTGATTTACCTCAGATATCAGCTCTGTTCTGTAGCATCTCCTTCTGCTCTTCTTTTCTTTATCTTCTTTGCCTCAATCTTCTATACTCTGCATTCTCTATATTTACTCTCTCTCTCACCTCTTGCAGCTTTCTTATTTTCTTCAACTCTTTTCAATTCTGCTGCACACTCTCTTCTTCTCTCAATCTCCTTTTTCGTAACTTTTATCCCCTCAGATATTATCCTATTTTATACAAACTAGCTTCATGGCTGTTTGTATTCTACTGGGAATTCGAAATGGACAACCATGTCTCTTTGCCTTCTGCCTCCTCAACTCTTTTATCCGCTCATTCAAAAAATATAACTGTAGGTACCAATTTAACATTTCAGTGGGATTTTCCTTTGGATACTTGCCTTTGCATCACAAACAATATAAAACAAAATCATTTACATTCAATTACAATGAAAACTCCAACTCACTCATTCAGCCTCTTGGTTCGCTGCTCATTTGTCTTTTCTTTGACTGTGTCTGTCTTTTTTAGCTCTGCTTTCTCTTTTGTCCTCTGTCGTGGTGTAATTGCTGCATACAAGTAACTGTTCAATTCACCTCTCAGTGTTATACAAATAATGAGACGTTTTAATACTTAGAATGCCCTTACAGGCCCACTCGCTGAACTTGTTCTATCTTCTGATGCGATGCATTACTATCCACATATTGGAAATGTGCATGTATCGTTTTGTGTATGTGCCGCGGTGCTTTCCTTTCCTCTTAAACTTTGGATTACAACTCAATATATCATAAGCCCAAAGCTTATCCTTTGCATATAACAGTAATATGCTCAGCAAACAGTTTCATTTATACAAGGTTTGGCTTGCGTTTAAAACTTGAAGTATAACTCGTTTTTCCGCATATGTTAACCTATGTCGAGACTTTAATTTACACCAAATATCATATCTGACCCTTGAAACTTTAAGTTTATTTATCAATTTCAACTTTGATTTAACCACACTTTATCAATCCCGACTTTGGTTAAAACACAAACTTCAATATATATATTAGAAGTTGGGCCCCACTTGCCGAACTCTTTCTATTCCTCGATGCGATGAGCCTCCTCCAATGAATTCCGATTGCTATTACATCCTTTGTAATTTTCTCGATGCGATTGATCGAAATCGCAAGCTTTATTAACCTATTCCGCTATGTCGGCTTGTTCCGATTGCGATTACTCCGATGCGATGCAATTACTCCGATTGCGATTAATCGCAATCGCAACTTTTAGTTGCAAGTCCCGCTGCCCTGCTTTCACTCCGATGCGATTGACCATTGTTCATTTAAATGTGCCGATGTGATTGGACCAGAACTTAAACATATAAAATCATAATTTATAGACCCATCGGTCCAGGCTTCAATCGCAATCGCAACTTCCATTGAGATGTTCCGATGTTCCGCTTTAATTCCGATGCGATTGGTTACTGTTCATATAAATGTGCCGATGCGATTAGACCGGAACTTAAACATATAAAATCATAATTTATAGACCCATCAGGTCCTGGCTTCAATCGCAATCGCAACTTCCATTGAGATGTTCCGATGTTCCGCTTTAATTCCGATGCGATTGGTTATTGTTCATTCAAATGTGCCGATGCGATTAGACCGGAACTCAAATCTATAAAATCATAACTTATAGACCCATCGGGTCTGGAACTTCAATCGCAATCGCAACCTATTGTTAACCTGTTCTGCTACCCTTATATTATCCGATGCGATTCATAAGGGTCCCACCTTATATTACTTTGTTTGTTTTAAAAATAGAACAATGGGACCTTTTGTCGTTTAATATTGCGCAGAACCTTATATATATCCTCCGGCTTGGGTCACGATTCTCGGAATTTTATATATATTTCCTCTGGCTTGGGTAATGATTCTCGGAATAAGATTTATATATATACTTTTCCGCTTGGGTTAAGATTCCCAGAATTGTGTTTATGTATCCTCTGCCTGGGTTACGGTTCCCAGAATTTATGTTTAGTGTATCTACCAGCTGGGGTAGTGATTCTTGGAATAATGGCTCTGCCTCTGCTTCTGCCTTTCTGTGATAACGGCTCTGCCTCTACCTCTGCCTTTGCCTTTCTGCTTCTACCTTCGCTGCTTCTGCCTCTACTTTCACTGTACCTCTGCTGCTCGACCTCTGCCTCTACTGCATGACCGTTTCATCTCTTCCTCTGTATTTCCTGCCTCTGCCTCTGCTGCTCGACCTCTGCCTCAACTGCTTTCTGTAAATATTACCCGCTATCTTTTTGTATTTCCTGCCTCTGCCTCTGCTGCTCGACCTCTGCCTCAATTGCTCTCTGTAAATATTACCTGCTGTCTTTTGCTACTGTTCTTTTCCTGTCTCTACATCTGCTGCCTCCTTTGTTTGTCTCTGTATTTTCTGCCTCTATTTCCATCAATGACAACATTTCCAACAATAAGAAGCTAACTGGATTGATGGTTGGATATGGAAACCGTGCAACCCTGAGCAGCGAACTGTAAGGGAAGGGGGGGTTTCCCATGCTACAGCTTACCAACAGCCATGAATAAGGAACACAAGAAAACTTGGGGAGTTTACATGTTCAAACTATATCCATTTTTGTACATATTGTAATGTAATTTTCACTTCAAGGTTTGGATAGTTGGCAATAAGTCGATTTCCATAACGACCAGCATTAAAGTTTTAGCCGGTGACTAAGGCTCTCTACCATATGCATTTTTTTTCGTTAATTTCTAATGTAAAATAAATTTCCTAATTTCTAGCAAGGACAAGTGCAAGTAAGTTGTTGATGGGCTGTTTGGTGTGTGAATAAAAAGTGGGATACCCCACACTTTGGAATTGTTTTATCATTATTAAAGTTCCTCATTTTGTTTTACCATTATGGGAAGTTGCACTTTCTATTACCATGAGTTGTGTTATGAATGGAATGAGAAGTTACACTTTCTCTTATCCTAAACTGTTTTATGAGTGGAGTGCATAATGTTTGTTTGATGGTATTTTTATATATTGGGATGCTGAATTCTTTAATTACAAGATAAAAAATTGAATACTACTTTTCCTGGTCAAACTTTCATTTTTAAAGTTTTTAGTCAAGCACCGTCGCTGGTCAAACTTGTGAGAGGTCACTGTTGTGAGAGGCCTGGATTGTGTAATAGTTGTGTAACTACTGGTGCCTGTTGGTGATTATATGTGTGGAGGAGGGCTGATCTCCATTGTTGCATTGGACTGTGGAGCGATGAGTTGAGCTTCATGAATTTATGATACCGCCCCCTCGAATTCCCCGATCCATTCCCACGAGAAAATTCTGCCATGAGCTGAGTCAATTTGGATGTGCGTAGCAGACAGTGAGGCAAAATTGTCGGTTTTGAGGTGTGTTGGGATTGTCGTATTGACTTTGCTCATTAGTTATTGGTGTTTTAATTTTTGTTCGACTTGTTCTGCTCATTGAAGAAATCAGTAGAGGCATGGGCCTTTGTGCTGGGGGATTGTTGAAACAAAATGATCTGCAAAGATCCCAATTTGTTGAAACTCCTCTCCAACCTCAATATCAGTGCTAGTAGTATCATGAGCAACAACACTACACTTCGCAGAACTAGAAGAACGCGTTTTCCAAACTGTACGAGAACTACTTCCCTCACAAGTCACCATGTGCCATGCTTGGACTCGGTGGTTCTCTTCCTTCTACTCCTGGTTCAACTACCATATCTTCATTGGAACCAACACCCAGAACTCCACTAGACAATGATTCACCATTTTGTAGTAGTGATTCGCTATTTGTACTAGTGATTCGCCATGATTTCACAAGATAATATAATCTCGTGAGAGATTTTCCAAAAAATTATATATACATATTATATTATTAATAAAATCGCCTTCCATTTTTCCTATGTATCATGAGGGATTCGCCCATTTATTATATATAAATTTAGGGGTTCTTAAAATTTTCCATGTACCTTCGGGTATATTTGGGAGGAAAGATTTCAGGTGTTATCCATCCATAGTGAACCGAGTCGGCCGCTTTGAAATTGTGATACACTGAACATAGCATTCGGGGAGATTACCTGCTCGTATTTCTTGGTTCGCCAGGAGGTATTCTGCAGTTCACAGTTTCTTGGTAAACCCTTTTGCCTAACATTACCCTCTTTTTGTTTAGTTTTTTTTTTTTGGTTAAAATAAATCAGTAATCGTGGAAGAACAAACTCCTATTCCCCGTCGTTTGCGTGGATTAGCTTTAAAACCACCTTTACCACCAGAAGTTACTTCTGGTAGGCGAAGGTGATCACGATCTGCCAAATCAAGTACAATTTGTAAGTCTGACGAAACATCATATTTTAAACTAGAGTTAGCTCAAATTGTTTCCACACATCCCAGTTCGTCCACTGTTGTCGAAACAGAGTCTTCACAGCTACACATGGTCACGATCCATTCAATCGCTGAGACCATACATTCTGGACCTGACGTTGTTCAATCAAAAATTGATCTAGATCCTGTCTCCTCTTTTCCAGAACATCTGAATCCTGAAGTCGAACAACCAGAATTTGTTCCTACCTAGGTCATCCCACAAAGTTCTGTAGCTATTAAAACTCATATATTACACAGTCAACCGTCTAAAATATATTTTGGGCCTGACGGTGAAGTTCTTCCTCCTGGTTTAATTGTGGTTGAAGAAATCCCACAAGACGATACACCTTTAATTCCAACCCATTTTGGGGAGGACCTTTACCTATACCAGTCTTTTCCTCAATTGTTTCCATCTGCTTTTGTTTATCCTGTTGCCATTCAATCTCCCATTGATATTCGAGGGTATACATTTGGTCAAACAACCATGGCTGAACCAACATCTTCGGTTGGGTCTTCTGTTCCAATTACGTCATCTCCTACCCTCGCTACTCCGCCAATGTTCACAACCTCACTAGAGTCATATTTTCCCGGTGGCCCTTCGATCGTAACAGGTTAGAAATCATTGTTTGGCACTTTCTCTGGTACATCTTCACGATCATGGTCTTTACCAATGTCATCATCTGGTGTTTTAACTGGTAGTCCTATTTTTAGTACTGAATGACTTGATTCATTACATACATGATCAGGGCAATATCAAGTCGGTCCTTTTGGGTCAATTCCTCTAAGTACCATATCAACTGGACTCCCAGAATTTGGAGACAATTATTTTATGTCTAGTTATCCTACTTATGCTGGGGGAAAACCTTTGGTCACCCAATATGATAGTACTCAGTCACTTTTTGGTCAAACTAATGTTGACATGAATGTTTGTCAATGGCAGTCCACTCTGCCTATCCAACCACAAACGGTTATATACTCGTATCAACTGGTTCAACCTGTTACACCCACTTCGTTACCACTTGTTAATACATCTATACCCCTGTTACAAAATCAAAATATTGTACATCAACCTTATCAGGCGGGTCCTTCAACTCAATATCATCAAATGTTGGGTCCACAGACTTAAAATCCTTTAGTTAATTTCTAACCAGTTAACACATTCATGGAATTTTATGACTTTTTCATTAACACTTGTTTACACCTTCATTTCATGTTTAGCTTAACTTGTGAGTAATCTTAGAATGTGAGCAGCAAGCATTAGTATAATGTAATAGTAGACTTAATATGAGAGCAACAAGTATTAAGCAGATGAGATAAACCACATCAACACATAAACATCATGCACAAAGACACCAGATATAAGTGGAAACCCATAAAGGGAGAAAACCACATCTTATTATTATTGTGATGCAAAGGCAAGCTCCAACTCCCTCTCACCACTTTTTTTCTGCAGGAACCAACCTACAGGAGGCTCCTACCTCAATTCTGCAAGCTACAACTTGCAAGGAAGCTCCAACTCCCATTAATTTTCTGCAGGCACCAACCGACAGGAGGCTCCAACCTCAGTCAGCTACAACTGATAGCTATCAAGCTACAACTTGATGTGGAAGCACCAACTCCCATCTATTTTCTGCAGGCACCAACCTACAGGAGGCTCCAACCTCAATTAGCTACTACTGACATCTATCAAGCTACAATTTGATAGGGAAGCTCCAACTTCCTTACTCTTTCAAAAGAAAACACTTGCTGATTTACCTTGGATATCAGCTCTATTCTGTAGCATCTATTCTGCTGTCCATCAGTCCTCAATCAGCCCTGCATCATCTCTGCTCAGCTCCTCCTTCTTCTTGTCTCACTGCTTCATTTATGCATTCTATAACTTTTCACTGCATCTCGTTCTGCTCCTCCTTCTTCTTATATTTTTTGCCTCAATCTTCAGTACTCTGCATTCTCTTTTCTTACGCTCTCTAGCTCTCTAACCTCTTGCAACTTTCTTATTTTCTTCAAATCTCTTCAATTCTGCTGCACACCATCTTCTTCTCTCACTCTGCTTTCGTCAACCTTCTCCCCTTGAATATTACCCTATTTTATACAAAATAGCTTCATGGCTGTTTGTATTCTACTCGGAATTTGAAATGGGCAGCCATGTCTCTTTGCCTTCTACCTTCTCATCTCTTTTATTCGCTCATTCAAAAAATATAACTGTAGGTACCAATTTAACATTACAGTGGGATATTTGTTCTCTTCCGGAGACTTGACAATGCATCAAAACAATATAAATTAAAATTATTTACGTTTAATTACAATGAAAACTCCAGCTCACTCATTCAGCCTCTTGGCAAGCTGCGCATTTGTCTTTTCTTTCACTGTGTCTTTGTCCCTTTCGGCTCTGTTTTTTTCCTTATTCTCTGTCGCAGGGTAACGGCCATATGCCATACATTTGTAACTGTGATTTTTATATCAGCGCCTTATATATATATGCAACTGCTGACTTTAAATCTGGGCAAATTCCAACCCTTTACACACAACAAGTGTCTTGTTGATGTGGTGAGTTCCGCAAGTGGAACATACATACACACCAGCTTTTGTTTTATGGCCCGATGCGATTGCACACATTGCAATCGCTTTACATTAACAATCGCCCTCCACCTTAAGCCGAGTCCCGTGGGTCCATAGACCACGCCACACATTTCAATACAATTTCAACAACGTTTTATATATATATAACAACGCCTTTTATATTATGCTAGTTAATTCTCGGCACAGTAATAATAAGGCGTTTTAATATGTGCTCTGCCGTGGTGTATCTGTACGAAGTGCCTTTTATATATAACACAACTTCAACTCTCGGCATGATTTTAATAAGTTTAACATACAAACTGCCTTTTTAATACGACTTAAATCAACTCTCGGCGTAATAATAAAAAACTGTTTAAACATATAAAATCCCCTTTTTGGGCCCACCATCCGAGCTTGCATTATCCTCTGATTACGATCAGCCTTCTCCAGAGTTTTCCGATTGCGATTGATCCGCTCCTGCTCCGATTGTGATTACCCCGATCCAATGCGATGCGATTACTCCGATTGCAATTAATCGCAATCGCAACTTCCAGTTGCATGTTCCGATATTTCGCCCTTTTTCCGATGCGATCAGTCACTATTCACTTAAATGTGTCGATGCGATTAGAACTGGAACTCAAACCAATAAAATTATAATTTATAGACCCATCGGGTCCGGAACTCAATCACAATCACAATCCTTTATTGTCATGCTCCGATGCCTTGCTCCTTCTGCGATGCAATTACTTTGATCCGATGCGATTAGGCTGGAATTCAAATACGTTTGAATCATAATTCATATACCCATCGGGTCCGGAACTCAATCGGAACTCTTGTCGATATGTTCTGCTGCCAATCCTTTCTCCGATGCGATTGGGTGAGGGTCCCACAACATAAGACTTTTGTTTGACTTAAATCCGAACAACCCTTTTGTATTCTTAATTTCGCATCCATAACTATAATATATATATGCCCATCTTGTCCAAGATTTCATTGCAATCACAACTCTTTGTTTACCTGTTCCACTGCATAGTTTTTCTCCGATGCAATTGGGAAAGGGTCCCACCTTATGGTACTTTGGTTCTTTCGATCATAAAGCCCTCCATATAGTTTAATATATATTCTTTGGACCTTTATGCATAAGACACAATATATGTAATGCGCTGCATATATACTCCAGCGTGGGTAACGATTCTCGGAATGAGAGATTTATATATATATATTTTGCTGCTTGGGTTATACGATTCCCGAAATTGTGTTTATGTTATATGTAACTCCCGACTGGGTAATGATTCTCGGAATAAGGTTTATATATATTTATATATACTTGCCGCTTGGGTTATACGATTCCCAGAATTGTGTTTATGTATCCTCCAGCCTGGGTTACGATTCTCGGAATTTATGTTTAGTGTATCTACCAGCTGGGGTAGTGATTCTCGGAATTAAAAAATGGCTCTGCCTCTGCTATGATAACGGCTCTGCCTCTACCTTTGCTGTGATAACAACTCTGCCTCTGTTGCTCTACCTCTTCTGATTCTCTGTCTCCTTTCTCTGTCTTTGCTGTTTGACTATTGCATTTCGACATTCTCTTCCGTCTTCGTTATATACAAACGATTACTGCCTCAGCCTCTGCTGCTTGACCATTTCATCTCTGCCTCTGCCTTTGCTGTGCCCATCTCTGCCTCTTTGCTATCTCTGCTACTCTCTTTTCTGCCTCTGCTACTTATCTTATGCTCTCTCTGCTACCTCTGCTACTTCTTTGACTGATGCTGCTCCCTTACTTCTCTTTTTGCTGTCTCTGCTACCTCTCTTTTTGCTTCCTCTGCTCCTTGGATGATGTTTCAGGTGCTCCTCCTTTGTCATATCCTTTGCCATCAATGACAACATTTCCACCAGTCTCCCCCTTTGGCATTGATGGCAACACATCCACCGATAATCCAATGCTTCCTCCAAGTCTTTCTCTGCCTGGCTTCTTTTAGAAGACCCTTTCTTCTATTACCTGATTTTCCTCCCCCTTTGACATCAATGGAGAAGGGTTGCACATTTCTCAGTGTAGATTCCGTCTTTGCATTTCCTCTCTCTGATATGTGTTTTGGCCTTCTTCTTCTGAATTTGTACCCTGCTGCTCCAGACTGGTGTACAAGACTTGTTGAGAGAACACTTTGAGGATAATTGAACTTGAATAAACATACAATCTCTTTCTGATGTAGTGTGACAATACAATTCTGTTGAGGAATATTGTAGATGAAATATGTCTTCTTCTGCAATACTCATATGCAGTACAACATTTGTTCAATTATGATAATTATTGCAATATATCTTTTATAGTTGTGATTCATCTGTACTGCCCATTGTTTGTAATCTGTGCTAGATTTTTGACAGGGATAATACACTTAAAGACTGAAAGGTCCTTGTTGCTGTTGTAAACAATGAATCAAACCAGAGCTTACAACTTATTGTAAGAATAGGCAATATCTTTCAATATTAGAGGCCAACTGACTTTCCTTCTTGTACAATGTGTTTTCAAAACAAACCATTCAATGTATTGGTCAGTTTCACTTATCAACCATGCAGTTTTATTTATGACACAATGGGTATGTATGTCAATAATCAATCTCTCTTTAAAGGTGGAGTACCAGTAAATCCTTTGTGCTGAAGTAGGATTTAGATGATTTAAAAAAACTTTTGAGCTTCAAATGGTAATCACAGCTAGTCTTTTATTCTTCATATACTTTGATTGTTCTATTAGAATGAACTTCCACAAAATCATATTAAAGATTTTTAATTGAAAAACTCTTTTCATGTTGAATGCAGATAATACTGGGAATATTACCTTGAGGTTCTTTTGCCATAGTTCTTAGATCCTGTGGACCTGTATCATACTGCTGATCCACTGATAATGCTTTGTAATCTGTTGATAAGCATGCTGCTTGTTCCTAAACACCAATTGATATTACTTTGAAAAACCATGCAGAGGTTTCGCTTCAGCTTGCACATTTACCCATAGTTAAGACATCCTTCATAAATTCTATTATTGAGCTTTCCACTGTTCACACCCACAACCATCAATACATTGAATCTGATCTTGTCATCATTAACCTTTTGCTTAGTCTGTCATTCTGATTTAAAAGAATGTCACTGCATTTCCCTTCTAGGACTACTCCAGAATCATTACTGTTTTAAGTACAATTCAACTGTCTAACATAATGATCTTCAAGAAGACATCTTCAATTTATTTTCTATGAATCTTCATGGGCTGATTACTCAAAGATTTATTACTCACTTAACTACATTTCTCCAAGTGGACCTTTTGAAAGATGTAATGAACTGATGATAGGCACTTTTCTTACTCATCCTTCTTAATGTGATACATTGTTAATTCTAGCAGTATGAGGCATAGTGTGATCATCACTTTAATGTGCTAAAGTATTCTTAGCTTACATGTTCATTGCTAAGGTTTCCTCTATCATCATGGCTTCTTGCTCTCTTCTCTTCTTCCATTAATCTGTCAGTTACTTAATACTTCAGATGATCTTGTTACTCTATAGTTCTCATTCAGAGGAAAATCCTTTCACTTCCTGATCTCATAGCTGTTCTCATTTCATGGAGCTCTTCTTATACTACTTTCATGGGGATTATTTATGAACTGCTCTCCCCCTGGGATGTTGCTTCATATTTATCACTGGTTGGATATTTGCTATGTTTTCTAGAGCAGCTCCCCCTGAGACTATGCTAGATTCATTATGTTATTGAGATGATAGGCTCCCCCTTTCTCTTTTCCTTCCATACTTTATTGGGGTTCTTCATAATGTCTGCACTTCTTTTAGATTCATAGTTTTGTTTGATTTGCTTTGTTTCTATCATCTGTCTAGAGTTCTTTAATATATAAGGCAGTTTACAGTCTTTTGCTTTGTCGCCAAGCTTGAGGCATACATAACATTTTATTTTATCAAAGCACATTTGAGCTGATGTATAATACTTTGTTCCTCTTCTTGAATACATTTTACAATCAACAATTTTGTGTCCAAAATTATTGCATGCATAACAATAGCCATGGAAATGATTTGTGTACCTGGTGGAAGATTGTCTTTTCCCTTTGCTTGCTTGAGGTGTTCTTCTTTTTTGCTGCATCTTTTGCTGGTTGGACTGGGTTTTCTTTGTCTTACAATGTGTTGCATCATGTCCTGGTTTGTGGCAAGAGAAACATGTGATATTTTTCATAGGAGGAACGAACCTTTTTTGACATCTTCCAAATTTATTCAATTCATATTCAGGAGTGTGAGGGCCCTTTCCAGCTGACTGTTTCATCCTTTCATTGTCTGTCCTACCATGTTGCTGCTTGATTCTATTTTTTTCTTCACAAATCCTGTTCTTGCTAGATTCTATTTTTGTAGGAATCTACTGAGCTGCTACATTTTCCTTTACAGCTTTTACAAAGATTATTTTCTTGTTATCTTCTACCTTGGGCTTACTAGTTTCTCCTTCATATCCTATCCCAACCTTTATGAGAGGAGATATTTGAGCATTGAGAATTTGGTCCAACTGTCCAGAGCTTTTCATTAGAGGTGTATTCATTAATAGTTCTCTTTGGGCTTTTTCTAAATTCTTTCTTAGGCTCACTACTTCTTCTTCCAATTTTTCACATTCCATATTTTTCTCTCTCATTTGTTGCAGCAGAGTGTCTTCTACTTTCTTTGCCTCTTCAAGCTATGTCTTCAGGCCAATAATTTCTTTCCTATCTTCATATTCTCTCTCATCACATATTTGCACCACTGTCTTAAGGTCTTTGTTTTCATTTTTCAATTTTTCTATTTCAGTCAAAGCAGTGTCAAGTTTGGCTTTTTCTTCAGTTGTAATTTCTTCATGGTTCTTATCTCCATTCACACTAGCAGGTACTTCATTTGATTGAATATTTTCCTATTGACATGAATTTTTCTTCTTCTTAATTCTCTTATCCTTCTTGTCAGTGCAGTCCTTAGTGTTTACTCCATGCATGAAGTGCAATCTATCCCAGATTTCTTTTGCAGAGGTTAAGTCCATTATCAACTCAAGGTCCTTGTTATGAAGACTGTTATATATCACACATTTTTCCTTGGCATTCCTCTGTTGTTCTTTCACCGTGGGGGAGTCTGTGCAGTAACCATCACATACAAGCTTCCATACTTCAGGTTCATAAGCCAATATTCCTGTTTTAACCTTATCTCTCCATTCAGGAAAGTTTATCGTACTTAACACATGTACATTTTGATAGTCCATGACTTAACCAGATCTCCTTCAAGCTATTAGGCTTGCACCAAAGGAACTTTCTTTGATACAAATTGTTGGACCCTTAGTTAAAATGAGAGGGGGAGGGGGGTGAATCAGTTTAACACATTCATGGACTTTTAAAACTTTTTCATTAACACTTGTTTACACCTTCATTTCATGTTTATCTTTACTTGTGAGTAATCTTAGAATGTGAGCAGCAAGCATTAGTATAATGTAACAGTAGACTTAATATGAGAGCAACAAGTATTAAGAAGATGATATAAACCACATCAACACATAAACATCATGCACAGAGACACTAGATATAAGTGGAAACCCATAAAGGGAGAAAACCACATCTTATTATTATTGTGAGGCAAAGGCAAGCTCCAACTCCCTCTCACCACTATTTTTCTGCAGGCACCAACCTATAGGAGGCTCCTACCTCAATTCTGTAAGCTACAACTTGCAAGGAAGCTCCAACTACCATTAATTTTCTGTAGGCACCAACCTACAGGAGGCTCCAACCTCAGTCAGCTACAACTGACAGCTATCAAGCTACAACTTGATGTGGAGGCACCAATTCCCATCTATTTTTTGCAGGCACCAACCTATAGGAGGCTCAAACCTCAGTCAACTACTACTGACATCTATCAAGCTACAACTTGATAGGGAAGCTTCAACTTCCTTACTCTTTCAAAGGAAAACACTTGCTGATTTACCTTGGATATCAGCTCTGTTCTGTAGCATCTCTTCTGCTGTCCATCAATCCTCATATCAGCCCTGCATCATCTCTGCTCAGCTCCTCCTTCTTCTTGTCTCACTGCTTCATTTCTGCATTCTCTAACTTTTCACTGCATCTCGTTCTGCTTCTCCTTCTTCTTATCTTTTCTGCCTCAATCTTCGGTACTCTGCATTCTCTTTTCTTACGCTCTCTAGCTCTCTAACCTCTTGCAGCTTTCTTATTTTCTTCAACTCTCTTCAATTCTGCTGCACACCCTCTTCTTCTCTCACTCTGCTTTCGTCCACCTTCTCCCCTTGGATATTACCCTGTTTTATACAAAATAGCTTCATGGCTGTTTGTATTCTACTGGGAATTCGAAATGGACAACCATGTCTCTTTGCCTTCTGCCTTCTGCCTTCTCATCTCTTTTATCCGCTCATTCAGAAAATATAACTGTAGGTACCAATTTAACATTACAGTGGGATATTTGTTCTCTTCCGGAGACTTGCCAATGCATCACAACAATATAAATTAAAATTATTTACATTTAATTACAATGAGAACTCCAGCTCACTCATTCAGCCTCTTGGCTAGTTGCGCATTTGTCTTTTCTTTCACTGTGTCTTTGTCCCTTTCGACTCTGTTTGTTTCCTTATTCAATGTCACAGAGTAACGACTATCTGTCATATATATGTAACTACTGACTTTAAATCTGGGCAAATTCCAACCCTTTACACACAACAAGTGTCTTGTTGATGTGGTGAGTTCCGCAAGCGGAACATACATACACACCGGCTTTTGTTTTATGGCTCGATGCGATTGCACACATCACAATCGTTTTACATTAACAATCACCCTCCACCTTAAGCCGAGGCCCATGGGTCCACAGACCACGCGGCACATTTCAATACAATCGCAACAACGTTATATATATATATATATATATATATATATATATATATATATATATATATATATATATATATATATATATATATGTGCTTTATATTATGCTAATTAATTCTCGGCACAGTAATAATAAGGCGTTTTAATATGTGCTCTGCCGTGGTGTATCTGTATGAAGCGCCTTTTATATATAACACAACTTCAGCTCTCGGCATGATTTTAATAAGTTCAACATACAAACTGCCTTTTTAATATGACTTAAATCAACTCTCGGCGTAATAATAAAAAATTGTTTAAACATATAAAATCCCCTTTTCGGGCCCACCATTCGAGCTTGCATTATCCTCCGATTGCGATCAGCCTTCTCCAGAGTTTTCCGATTGCGATTGATCCGCTCCTGCTCCAATTGCAATTACCCCGATCCAATGCGATGCGATTACTCCGATTGCGATTAATCGCAATCGCAACTTCCAGTTGAATGTTCCGATATTCTGCCCTTTTTCCGATGCGATCAGTCACTATTCACTTAAATGTGTCGATGCGATTAGAACTGTAACTCAAACCAATAAAATTATAATTTATAGACCCATCGGGTCCGGAACTCAATCGTAATTGCAATCCTTTATTGTCATGCTCTGATGCCCTGCTCCTTCTCCGATGCGATTACTTTGATCCGATGCGATTAGGCCGAACTTCAAATACGTTTGAATCATAATTCATATACCCGTCGGGTCCGGAACTCAATCAGAACTCTTGTCGATATGTTCCGCTGCCAATCCTTTCTCCGATGCGATTGGGTGAGGGTCCCACAACATAAGAATTTTGTTTGACTTAAATCCGAACAAACCTTTTGTATTCTTAATTTCGCATCCATAACTATAATATATATACACCCATCGGGTCCAAGCTTTCATCGCAATCACAACTCTTTGTTTACCTATTCCTCTGCATAGTTTTTCTCCGATGTGATTGGGAAAGGGTCCCACCTTATGGTACTTTAGTTCTTTCGATCATAAAGCGCTCCATATAGTTTAATATATATGCTTTGGACCTTTGTGCATAAGACACAGTATATGTAATGCGCTACATATATACTCCAGCATGGGTAACGATTCTCGGAATGAGAGATTTATATATATATTTTGCTGCTTGGGTTATACGATTCCCGAAATTGTGTTTATGTTATATGTAATGCCCGGCTGGGTAATGATTCTCGGAATAAGGTTTATATATATTTATATATACTTGCCACTTGGGTTATACGATTCCCGGAATTGTGTTTATGTATCCTCCAGCCTGGGTTACGATTCCCAGAATTTATGTTTAGTGTATCTACCAGCTGGGGTAGTGATTCTCGGAATTAAAAAATGGCTCTGACTCTGCTGTGATAACGGCTCTGCCTCTGCCTCTGCTGTGATAACAGCTCTGCCTCTGCTGCTCTGCCTCTTCTGATGCTCTGTCTCCTTTCTCTGTCTTTGCCTCTGCTTCTGTTCTGCTGTTTGACTATTGAATTTCGACATTCTCTTCTGCCTTTGTTATATACAAACGATTACTGCCTCTGCCTCTACTGCTCGACCATTTCATCTCTGCCTCTGCCTTCGCTGTGCCCGTCTCTGCCTCTTTGCTATCTCTGCTGCTCTCTTTGCTGCCTCTGTTACTTGTCTTATGCTCTCTCTGCTGCCTCTGCTACTTCTTTGACTGATGCTGCTCCCTTACTTCTCTTTTTCTTGTCTCTGCTACCTCTCTTTTTGCTTCCTCTGCTCCTTGGTTGATGTTTCAGGTGCTCCTCCTTTGTCATCTCCTTTGCCATCAATGAAAACATTTCCAACATGCATTCCCTTTATTGAGTGGATGTTTCCTAAAGAATTTGTACTCTTTCTACTGCTATAACATTATTTGTTGGCTATCTATATCTTCTTGTGTCACAGCTAATAAAATAACACCATTGATCTATTGTATGTTCATGCATTGGTTGCAGTCCCTTCCTAGGGAATTTTCTAAAGACAACTAGGTGAGGGAGATCTGTTTAACCCACCTAGAAGGATTTCTTTGGAGCCATCTCTTGGATTTCAGTCTTAGATGCATTGATCTAAGGGATCTAGGTCCTAGTTTTAATTCTTGTAGCAGCCATTACTAGAAAATTCGTTTTCCAGTCATGCCTTGCTAGTTGTTCCAGATTTGGAATATTACAGTGGTATCAAAGCACCGTTCTTGGCTCAGTCTGTGAGTCTCAGCCCAAGAAGATCAGAATGATGAAGAAGATGAGATTAATCTCATCAGTATTTAGATCCAGAGAGAACCTCTCCAAGGAGGTCAAGAAGATTAAAGAAGAAGAAGAGGAAGGACCATCCACTTCCTATTCTCATCAAGAAGAAGACAAGCATGAAGGACACTTGGATTATCAGATTCTAAGTGATTACCTTGTTGAGTATAGATCTTAACCTAGAGCCTTCATGGATACTCTAGATTTTCCTCATTTCATCCAGTTGAAGGAAGAGAAGAGACCTTGCAGCAAATGATAAATCAAAGGCAATAGATTTCTGTTGTCTACTTTTGATGGGTTATCTACAACAAGAACTTGGGTGAGAAAGTTGGAGGCATTTTTCCTACTACATCCTGTAGCAGGGAAAGAAGCTGTTGAAATCTCAGCGCTGCACTTGGAGGGTGAAGCCTATGTTTGGTGGTGCAGCCACTTGAGCCATGCAAGGGTAAATTTTTTTGTAGAGTTCACTCAGAGGTTGATCAAAACCTTTGACGGAGAAAGAACAAAGGAGGAAAAGCTCACACCACTTGAGGAGCTTTGTTCTAAAGCTGCCACACTCATGGAGGAGTAGCCACATGCATCAACAGTTTGGGAAGCCAACACTTTGGAGGAAGGAACTCTTGCATCCCTACAAGAGATTCCAAAATCTCATCAAGGTATGAAATAATTTCCACTATCTATTGTTGCAGCAAATTATTTTGATAATTGTGGAGATTTAATTTTACATGACCAAGGGTCAAATCCCATCGCTACTATAGAGAAGCTTGGTTTCACTGCACTGTGAAACGTGGAAACATTCAAGGAAGAAGCAAACCATCATTCTCATGAGCCATTGTTGGATTTTTCAACACACTTGAGGTTGGGGTTTGAAGACTTGAAGGAAGAAAATAGACATCTTGGAGTGAGAAATCCTTTCTCCTTTCAAGATGACCCTTTCTTAATGAGCTCCTCTCAGCTCAAAGAGGAACTTATACTTTCAGCAGATCCAAGACCTCATTGGCTTTGGAAGACTATTGTTGAGAGGGATGTCTCAAGGAGAGATCTCATTAGAGGTGCACTTCAACACACCATGGAGTGCAAATATTTTCTTCCTTTCTCACAGGAGCAGATAAAATATGGAGGACATCTTAGGATGGATAACATCTCTTATGCTTGTGTTGGACATTCCTTGAGCCATACACATCATGATGGGAGGTTTTTTCCTACCACCTATTTGGGTCCTCATAGGGTCTCATTGATCCTTGAGAAGATTGCATTTCAAAATCCCATGGAGTGAAAAGATAGAGATTTGGTTTGGGAGGATGGTAGCCCTCATGGGAGGAGTACCAAGATGAAGAGAAGGAGAAAGCATCCACAAGTGATTGAGTGGATGTGGTTGATGAGCAAGGAGATGGAGGGCTACTTGCAAATCTATGACACCAGGCAGCAGGAGGCTTGGCTGCGCTGGTTACTCTTGAAAGAGTTTGGCCATCACTTGGCATCCACTCTTCCTAAGAGTAGGAGGAAGGTGGAGATATGGCATGATACTTGCATCATTGGGCAGCATAGAGTATGGATGCATGGTGTTGATGTGATACTCATATAATTCATTGTGTCTTCATCACATGAGTTGTATGATGGAAGTATGGGGAGGCAGCAAAATATTTTGTTTCTTTGCTTGTTCTTAGGAGAGCAAGAGCATATTTTCTCTCACACTTTGCATGATGTTGCAGGAGGAGGAGATGGCATTATCTCCTTGGCTTTTGATGATAGAGAGGTACTTCCACCTTGGGGGAACTTCTTATGTATTACCGCATTATGGGATATATCTTTGACAAGGAGCATGTCAACTAATGGAGCTATGAGTTGGTCGGATATTATTTGCAGAGGCCAACAACGCTGTCATTTGAGCTCTTGGGGTTATTGATGGAGTTTTCCCAGGATCGCTTCATACTTGATGCACTTGGAGGAAAAAGAGGAGGCGAGATTGATGGAGTAGTGGATGGAGACATCTATTACATTGGTATGACCTCACTTGCTATGATCTTCTTGACTTGGATTTCCAAGTATAAGGAGGGTGATCTTTATGCAACATATGGTTCAATTCTCTTCCTAGGAATGTGCCATTCTATTATGGAGGAATCATTCATATACACATGAATCATATTTCTCTCAACACATGGTAAAAATATTGTTTTTACATCCATGGATTATCAAACACAACATTTTGATGCTCTTACCATTCATATTCAGTGCATTGCTCCACAAAAGGGCAAGTTTTTCATGGGGCTGCATGGACAGAATTGGGCCAATTTGTATGATGGAGACCAACATATTTTATATGGCATTGGGCAAGTGTTTTATTTCATGTATGATCACCTGATATACTCAGCCATTTCCTCTTTATCTGTAGATATCATGACATACATAATTATCCATGTAACGCAAAACAACTTTCCATGTGATCTTCTGAAGCAGCAGTTTGGAAAACTGCGCTGTCACTACTGGGAAAGCTGTTGGTACCTTCTTGCACCACATGAAACCTTCAAAATTTTCTTGATTTTTTTGCTGATCACGACTTCATTTGCTGATATGGATATGATTTGTATGGGAAGCATGATTATGAGAGAGGCACATGAGTTGGATGTGTCCTTTAGTGGGGAGAATTCCCACATTTTCTACACTACATGTTCTAATGGGAGCATGGAAGGAGATATGGCCACCACAACCACATGTTTGTTCTCTATTGAGGTGGGCCATGAGATTGATATTCATCCATTGTATAATCATGGGCAATTATTTGATCATGTATTGATGACTTATTCAGCCATTTACTATTCATTAGTAGATGAGATGATTTTTGTACACTACTTGCCACACTATTTCCTGGAGTTGCAATGGATGAGATTGCACTGTGTCCTATTGAGATATTGTTTGTATCATGCATCCTCATGTAAAAATTGCAGCAAAATTCTCGTTGGGACACTCTATGATGACCATGTCCTATTCATCATGGATGGATTGTTTCGGGCCAACTTTTTCTTCATTGTTGGAGGAGAACTCTTTGGAGGATTATTCTTCACTTTTCCATTTGAGGGCAATACTTTTGCAGCCCAGGATCAGCACACACTCTACAATTATCATAAGCGGAGAGAAGGACAACATGGGGTAGGCTATGATGCTTACCATGATCAAATTTTTAGCCCACCTTCATTTCTGGAGCTTGAAGTGGAAGGATATTTTCAGGAGTTGCCATGTTGGGAGGTGACTCATTTTGTTTGGATGATTGCTTGGGGATGGAGGATCCACATGGGGGAGATATTCCTCATCACATTTCAGATTTCATGCCTTGGGTGGAGACTTTCCAGTTCTATCCTTGCAATTTCTTGAGGACAAGCAACATTTGGGAGGGGAGGACTGTAATATTCCAAATTTTTCCTTCAATAAATTGGAATATTAGATTTTGTCAATTTCACTTATAAGTTGAATAATTGGGTGAGGAGGCCAAAACACAATAAAAGCATGGATAAAATCCCTCTAGTATGAAAATGGATCAGCCTTGGAACTAGATTTCACACCCTCATGTGTGAAAGGAGACATTTGCAAAGAGGCTAGGTCAAGTTTGACCAAGTCAAACAACGCAGAGGTATGAGGTGGAAAGCATCCTATGAGACAGCGCAGAGAAAGAGGAGGGAATATTCCTTGAAGGAGGAAACCCTAATAGAGTGGGACCCATGGAGAGGGAGCTCTCATGTGTTTAAAAGGAGGGCAAGGCAACCATTGTTTGACATGCATATGATTATAGATTTCTTGTATGTTTAGACTATTGGCATTCTCCAGTTGTTCAACTGAGTTGCTGTGCTGCTTAGCACAAGGATTTCCTACTTAGGAGTCCTTCTCCTTTCTTGAGAAGCCTCTTGAAGGCATTGTACTTATTTTCCTCACATCCAGGCTTGAGGCCAAGCATCCTCCTCCAGGATAGCGTTATTCCTGTAGCATGATAATTCTGTGTTGCAGGGTGTTGCAGTGAGGAGTCACAACACCTCTTCCATCACTTGTTTTTCAGAGGAGGAGTCTTCCTTTCCTTTGGAGGATCCGTTTGGAAGCTATCAGAGCTTATTTCAAATCTTTGCACTTGGCCAAATCATTCTATTCCACCTACAACACAGTTACCCTCTTAGACTGCGTTATTTCCAGAGTGCACTTGCAGTGAGGGATTGCAGTGTTGATTGGAGGGTGAGATATCAAGTGTAAGGATCAACCTTCCACTTAGGAGATCCATTGGAGGAGGTATACTTCAGATTATTTATCATCTTCAGCCTTCTCTATTCAGTTCCAGATTTGAGTTGCAGCTGCTACCCAGCAACTTCGGCATTTTTTCCATTTTGTATATTTTATCCAATCCTTCCCGGGATTGATGTATTATTGCTTTCAGGGGTTAAAGCCTTGCTCCCCCACTTTATTTGAGCCATACATTGTCACATATTTGTATTTATGATATCTATATAATAGTGTCTCTTATAAACTGCGCAGTCATAGCCAGGGTTTATGCAGATATAGCAATGTTCTCCTATTTCATGTACATGTCTTATTGAGGCTTGCATTGCCTTTCTTGAGTGGATGTTTCCCAAAGAATTTGTACTCTTTCTACTACTATAACATTATTTGTTGGCTATCTATATATTCTTGTCTCACATATAATAAGATAATGCTGTTGATCTATTGTATGTTCATGCATTGGTTGCAGTCCCTTCCTAGGGCATTTTCTGAAGACAACTAACTGTGGGAGATCTATTTAACCCACCTAGAAGGATTTATTTGGAGCCATCTCTTGGATTTAAGTCTTATATGCATTTATCTAAGGGATCCAGGTCTTTCAATTCCTATATCAGCCATTACTAGAAAATGCGTTTTCCAGTCATGCCTTGCTAGCTGTTCCAGATTTGGAATATTACAACGCTACTGCATCTAATCCTGCTCCTACTTCCGAAATTAACGCCGTGTAATTTGAAAAAGGCAAAAGTGACAAGCAACTAGGAGGTAAGAAAAAGGGGAAATCAAAGAAAAAGCAAACTTCTAACCCGCAGGAAAGATCATCTGAACAACCGTTTGGACCACAGAAACCTCGTTATCCATGCATAATCTGTAACGAGGAACACTTTTTTAGGGATTGTCCTCACCGTGCTGAAGTCTAAAAAATCATCAAGACTTCCCATGCATCAGTTGTGTTGACATACCCATTTCCAAATCCAGGCACTAATTTGGTTTCTATGGATCCAGCTCCTAGTTCCCAAGTGTTAATGTTATCCATCACAAAACCTTCACAAGATATTTTGGCGTTGATGTGGAATAAAGACTATGGTAGTCCGGCCACTAATCAACCTAATACCTCGATAACAAATCCATCTAATGAATCAATACCACCTACTGTTATTCCTGAATTGAAAATTAAGCTGCCGAAGGGACTAATTCATAAATCGACATATAATCCTCGAGCAAGAGCTGTACAAAATTATAATATCGCTGAAGATTTAGCTCAATCCCCTTCAGCTATGTCTGCTCTTGAGGTATTACAAAATTTTCCCTCCCAGAAGCAGACTTTATTGTCGACCATTGGTGGAATTGATCCAATTGATTCTAATCTTGTCGTCTTTAACCATACAGGCTATGTGCCTCAATTATCAGCAGAATTGGCATTCTCCATACAAGTAAATGTTCTCAATCACCTTGTTCATCGCACTATTATTGATGAGGGAGCATATACGTGCATTATGTCTCTAAAATGTTGGAAGCCACTTGGCTCGCCACGATTATCACAATCATCAACAACATTGAAGGCTTTTGATGGAAGAATATATAAACCTTGTGGTATTATCAATAACCTGCATGTAGAATTAGGGGGAAAAACAGTGAATATTGATGTCAAGGTTGTTGATGGACCCCTTGACTATAATATTTTACTTGGAAGACCATGGGTATATTCAATGACTGCCATTGTTTATACATACTTTAGAATGATTTCCTTTCCACATAAAGGTACAATAATAGTCATTAATCAATTATCCTTTTTTGCCTCCGCTTCGCAGGTAACTGGAAGCATTCCGTTTGTTCACTTACCCCAAATAGAAATTTAGAACATTGGTGTAGGAATCTTAAGGGATTCCACTCTTATGGTAACCTTTGCATTACCGCTGCCCACGACATCGACAGAAATTGCAAGCATAAAGACCTGCTACATGATCTCTTCCACTCTATCTGGCTTAAGGGAGAGTACGGGTGATTCTGATATTTCTACATTGGATGATATTTTACCACCCAACCCTATTGAGATGGCATAGCAATCAATCTATTTGGCTTGGGTGGCAAATCTGAAATCAGCCTCGCCGAGTGTTTGGGTTGATCATTCCTTAGATTTTGGTACTCCATCTGATCCATTTTCCTCAAAGTTTTTGACAGATGAAAATATTTTGGAAGCTACGATGTCAGAAGGAGAACCATGGGAAGATTATCATCATCATTCCCATATTCCTGATTATGAAGAAAACAATCTCAGTGAACTATATCACCCATACATCAAAACTTTCTTTTCGAATTCTTTTCCGATTAATGCAATTGACTCTGAGAAAAATTTATCAAATATCGAAGAAACAATTTCTATTGATATTTCAACCAAACTTGCATTGTAGAAAATATTCATGTCGATGTATCTTGTTCTCCATCAGAACTTGATTCATATCGCTCTTTATTTCGTGAATTTCTTGACATATTTGCTTGGTCTTACGAGGAAATGCCAGGCATAGATACTAGTATAGTTGAACACACTATTAATATGTATCCTGATGTCAAATCGGTGCGCCAACGACTTCGTCCTGTTCATCTGAAGAAAGCCGTTGCCATCAAAGCAGAAGTTGAAAAACTTTTGCGTGCTGGTTTCATTTACCCTGTTCCGCTAACTGAGTGGGTTTCCAATATTGTTCCCGTTATGAGAAAACAAGGAACCATTAGAGTGTGCGTCAATTATCAGGATGTTAATCATGCTTGTCCAAAAGACAACTATCCTACTCCCTTTATCGACCATATTATTGACGATTGAGCTGGATGTGAAATATTCTCATTCCTGGATGGATTTTCCAGCTACAATAAAATCAATATCTGCTAGATGACCAACATAAGACAACATTCATCTGTCCCTGGGGCACATTTGCATATAGGAAACTACTGTTTGGTTTAAAGAACACTAGGACAAGTTTTTAGAGAGCAATGGATTACGCTTTCAACGAAATCAAGCACATTTCTCAACCATATCTAGATGATTTACCAGTGCATTCACGGAATCAGACTGATCACCCGATGCATTTGAGAGCCATTTTCTTACGCTGCTCACACTACAAGATATGCCTCAATCCACATAAATGTGTGTTTTGTGTTGGTTCTGGTCGATTGCTCGGATTCGTAGTCTCAAAAGAAGGAATTCGAATAGATCCAATGAAGGTACAAGCCATTCTTGATTTTCCTTCAACATCAAACTTACTTCAGATACATAAAATTCAAGGAAAGGCTAACTTCCTGAGAAGGTTCATTCCAAACTACGCCGAAATGGCTAAAGTATTTACTCGATTATTGAAAAAGGGGGTTCCCTTCCATTGGGATCAAGTCGCATAAGCTTCTTTTGATGTTGTCAAGGACACTCTTGTCTGAGCATCATTAATGTATCCTCCTAATTATCAAAATGATTATTTTCTACATATCACTGCGGCTGAAACAACCATCGCTATGGTTTTGGTCCAAGTAGAAGATGGAATTGAACATCTGATCTATTATTTGAGTCGTAATATCAATGATATGGAAGTTAAGTACTCATACATGGAAAAGCTTGCCTTGGCAACTGTTCAAGCTGTCCAAATATTTCGCCATTATATCCTGCTCTAAAAAACAACAATAGTTTCAGATTGCAACCCCATGACTTATATCTTATCATGTCAATTTTTGGGGGGAAATATTCAAAATGGATTGTCATTTTGCAGGAATTTGATTTGGAATTCATCAAATCCAAGTCAAATAAGTCTTTAGTTTTGGCTGAGCTTCTTTGTGACCTTCCCTCTGACAGTACTGCTACTACGTTGGAACCATCTATTCCAGACGAGTCTCTATTTCTGATCGGATCGTCTGATCCTTGGAATGGGGATTTCATCATTTATCTCCAAACCCAAACGTTTTGAACTAATACCTCTTGCTCTGAACAACGACGTATTCGATACCAAGCCAAAGATTATCTGATCGTCGGCGATACACTTTATCGTCGTGGTGTCGATACCATTTTAAGGAGGTGCCTCACTCATGAGGAGGCCGAAAAAGTGTTAAATGATTATCATGCTGGGGCTTGTGGTGGAAACTTATCTGGATATGCTACCGCGCAGAAGATACTCCGCGCTAGTTACTTTTGGCCTACTATTTTTCGAGATTGCATCCTCGCAGTCAAAAGTTGTCATGCATGCCAGATTTTTGATCGTAAAATCCGTAAACTCAGCGCCAATGCATCCTGTTGTCTCTGCTCGACCATTTAAGAAATGGGGTATTGACTTCATGACCTGTAACCCTCCTTCATCTGGGGGGCATGGTTATATGATTGTTGCAGTCGACTATTTTACCAAATGGGCCGAAGCGATGCCTACATTTAATAACACAGGACAAACAGCTGCATTGTTTTTCTTCAACCATGTTATTGCACGGTTTTGGGTCCCATAGGCTATAGTTACGGATCATGGGAAGCATTTTCGCAACCATATGATGTCTGAATTCACTACCAAGTTAGGATTGTTGCATGATAATTCTACTCCTTATTATCTATAATAAAATGGACAAGTTGAGTCTATTAAAAAAATTCTTAAACGAATGCTTCAACGAATGATAGGAGTCCGTAAAAGGAACTGGCATTTGATCCTGTACTCCACTTTGTAGGCATATCGAACCTTTGTGAGAAACATAACCAAATTTACTCCTTTTCAATTGGTGTATGGTCTGGAAGCTATCTTAGCAATCCAATGCGAAATATCATCGTTAAAATTCGTGATAGACTTGTTACCTGACACCTAAGAAGAAGAAGCGCGTCTCCTTAACCTCATCAATTTAGATGAAACACATCGTGAAGCCCAATTGGCCAACGAAGCGCATAAGAGATGTATAAAGGCACAATACAACAAAAATGTCCAGCCTCGCATCTACTCAGAGGGCAACTTGGTCCTTCTTTACGATCAAGAAGCTAATGTAATAGGTACAGGGAAATTCGAGCGATTGTGGCATGGCCCCTATATTTTCAAAAGAGTTCTTGCTAAGGGTGCCTACGATTTAGTTGATTATGATGGAATTCCAATGGCACAACCTAGAAATGGGTTGTATTTGAAATGTTACTATGCTTAATCATGAGTGTAGTAATTCTTTCTATTATATTGCATATATGCTGTTGATTTGCATTCACTATCTTAATTTGTTTTTAGAGTTTTCTTGACGTTAGTAATCCGCTTTACATTTTATCGCAGACGTCTGAATCTTCGAAACCATTTGTTGAATATGCTGATGGTGCTAGTCATAGTATGCAGAATATTTCCTCTGCAGCGCGGGCCATTTTCTCTCTGAACGGTGAGTTAGTGAGTTTTTGAGGGATTTGTATTGGTAGATCGACAAACAATATCGCTGAGTATAACACGTTGATAGAAATTCTCTCTAATGCCATTTCATTTGGTATTAACCGCATAATCACAAGGTTAGACTCACAACATGTGGTATTACAAATTAATAGTGTTTATACTCTTAGAAATCCAACACTTCTTAGATTGTTCCTAAGAGTTCGACTTTTGGAAAGACATTTTGATTTTTTTCAATATCAACATATTTCCAGAAATTTGAACACTTTCACTGATTCATTAGCTAATCAAGTTTTAGACAGACATTTGCGACATAGGTAAAGAAAATATTCACATCATTGAATAGGATTACGTATTAAACATAGGAAAAACTCTGAAATCATATAGATATATAGTTATAGGTTTTTACAAAATTTGGGCGCAAGGCACATTGGTCATCTGACCTCAAAATGTATGCAAAATGTCACAAGTAAACTAGTGGTGCTCATGGTAACATGCTATAGATCTAGAAATCCTACGTAGTAACCGCATCTAATGGTTAGGAACCCCAATAGTGTGTCACTGCAGTTGCATGGGAAGCTCTTCGATCCGGCAATTCGGAATCCCGAAGGTCAACCCCTCTATGTGATGCTGAACCTTAGCCAAAATCTCAGCCATATCAAGGTCTTGAAGGACTGCTCTCCCGACAGCCCTCTCTGCTGGTGCATCTACTTCGTGCTCTGGTTCCTCTACTGGTTGAACATGACCAATATATGCATTACATAAAACATTTAGTTTAGTCTTGGAAAGAAATCAAAACACAAAAACATTGTATAAACCTTAGAAAAATAAAAAAACATGGTCAAATCATTCTTACCTATTGCACCCCACTGAGCGCATTCTGGTAATACTAAAGCTGGATCTCCTTTGAAGTCGACGCCTGCGTATGCGTACTCATCGATGGCGACGATCTATTGCTAGAACCAGGCGAAGAATGCAGTAGAGAACACAATGGTCGATTGGCCTACCTGCCGACCCATGAGTTCTACCCATCTCTGCATTCGAGGATCTCTAGGACTAGATATATCCAGTGTTACATGCTGTGGCTGCATCAGTGGAATCCGTTCCAAAGCGAAGGAGATAAGGATTGAGCCATAACTAAAATTTTTCTTCCTTCCTCCCTTTGCTTTATTTAGTTGTTCCTTTATCTGAGATAGAGCAGCTTCAGAACAGTTGAAGACTGTTGGCTCTAAGCACTCTAGCGCATACTGCATATACAATCTGTTTGCTACATGTAGTGTAACGGTGCCGACAAGTTTAACGATCATGAAAAGGATGGTTCTAAAAGGCAAATCCCTGACATCTTGGATGTTTATTTTTCTATTTTTTCTAGGTTCTGCCCCTGGATAGCAATACTGCATAACACAATCCCTCACTGTCTCTCCTCCAACGATAGACGTTGTGAGAGAAATGGGCAAACTTGTCCTCGACAAACCTGTGAGAAAATACATGTCCTAAACTGTTATGGGAACCAATTTGTTCTTAATGTGAAATGCCTCTATCAACGGATCCCATGCTCAAACTTAGAACTCCAAGAGTTCTATTTGTTGCCTCATTCCCGACAATTTGAACTACTTAAGTAGTCCACAATATCTTAGGGCTCTTACAGTACTCGGATCATTCAAGGAAATAATATCTTGTTCTTCATGTTCTCTTTCCCTCCATGTAATCGTCATTATAATCCGATTGAAATCTGAAATTCAACCATAAGATCCATTAGATTCCAGTCATTGCAAAAAACTAGGCAAATTTTGGGCACAACATGAAAATAAAAAACTTGAACTGTGCCCAATGCACTCCCTGGACTGAGACAGTGCATTGCACATGCAAGTACCCTTCACTGTACCTTCTATGTAACGCAGGTTTCGATATTCAGGGGTGCGTTGCCCTCATTTTGGGCAGAATTTACCCTAGGGGCCTTAAAACCCTAAAAATATGCAAGGAATGGAAATGAAATGAATACCAAAGGGAAGAGGAGGTTCATGGTTCTAACCTGGATCAAACGGCGATGAAATTCGTCCACAGAAACGACCGCAATCAACGACTGAAGTTCCAGGGAAAAATCAGGTTCAGAGCTCCAAAATGCAAATGGTAACTATGGAATGGTAAAAATGAATAGTGAAACTACTTTTTTATAGTCATTTAATTGTTTGAAAGTTAAATTTATTGCTATGACTATAGTTTTATTATGTTTTTATCATGAAATAGGTATTTTTAATCCATTTGATGTTGTTCTGAACAGGAAATACAACTGATGAACAAATTAGTCATGTAGATTTATTCAAAGAATAACTTGACCACAAAGCATACTTTTCCTCCTTATTTTTCGAGCTTTGTTAAAAATGAAAAAGGATTTGAAGCGCACTTTATCTCTTTTTCGAGCTTTGATAACAGCGAAAAAAGAACCCCTGGAGTCTTCTTTCAGCTCTTTTCAGACTCTGATAATGAGAAAAGATTGCAGAGCACTTGTCTTTTTGAGCTCATTAAAGTAAATGAATTAATATCTACTCAGTATAAGTTTAACCCTTTTCCAGACTGAGATGGATTATTTACGAAAAAGGGATACCTTGGTTAAACATGACCAAAGAGGTTCTATTAGATATTATTTTACACTTTTTCGGGTCTGAGTGAAAAATTTACGAAAAAGTACTTTTGGAGTTCTCTTTCGTCCTCTTTTTTCAGACTCTCTAAATATGAAAAAGGACCAGGCTATCACTGTCGTTAAGCTCGTTAAAACATAAAATAGCGACAGGCTTGTCGATCATGGCAAGAATCGAGTTTCATTCATCTCTAGACTCGTTAAATTATTAAATAGCGATACTTTATTCACCCGAAGGGTTGAATTTTAGATCAATAAAATGTTATCCTCCTCAAGCTTGTTAAAAAATAAAGAGGTACTGGTCAAATGACCGGGGAAAATTTGGGAAAAGTGAGAAAAGTTTCTTTTTGGTAGCAAGTCGCTCTTGAACATGACACTTCTTTCACTCCATGTCCGTGAATGTTTGGGTTGGGTAATCATCTTGACGGTTCATTCACACTTTTGGTTCATCATACCTTCACTTCAGTTTTGGGTCAATGTTGCCAACTCATCACAGTGTCGACGATATGTTCAAGAGAAGTCATCTAGTGACTAAAAACTCATCCTTCTGCAAGACTCGTAAACCTTCATTCTCATGACCATCATCCCTGAAAATTGCTATATCAAGTCATACCCTTGTCTCCGAAATCAAGTAACTCCAGTTTTGCAATAAGGTGACTTCTTATCGACAACAAATCAATATCCAGGAAGTTCACTTAGAAACATCAGATGCCAGTACCATGAGGCTTGTTACAACATTGACAAGATCCTCGCTTTCGGACCTTTGACCAAAATATTTTTTTTGGTGTTCGACATCAAATCATCTATTCACGCCTTATGAAATGTATTGCAGTACCTTGAGGGCCATTAACATTAATGGTGATTCTCTCACTTTTGTTAACATCTCACATCATTGGCTGGTAATAAAACGATGTCTTTCCATGTTCGAATAAAAATCATATATTCGCATGGCTAGACTTGTACTCTACTGATTGAGTGAACGAGATAAGAAGACCCCAGATCTAGTTTCAGCCATCCAGGCTGCGATTTCAGGATTGTTGTACACATCATCTATACGGTGACTTTACATACAAATTGTCATCCAAACATGGGCCTATATCTGTAGGCATGTCTGCATCTGGGCAACATTCCAATGAAGATGACTTTCTGAATTATGTACATGTAATTAGATTGTTTTATGTGTTGAACATGGGAATGCCTACCCTCAACAATTATGATCAAGGAGGATATATCATGATGTAATGTATTGTAATATTGATGCAGGTGACCACTCCGCTTCATTTCCAGGCTCATCATAGTGTAAAGCATCTCAATCAAATGTTTTTATTATTTGGATCTCATGCTTTATGGGGCAATTGTTATATGTAAATTTGGGCACCATTCCCAATGACCTGGTTAACTAGGCATCATCTCCAGGACCAATAATCAAGGGTCTATCATTCCCTATCATTTCAGTTTCTACACTCCATAATATAAGAAACAAGACAACTCAAGCAAGACTTTCATCAAGTAAAGGTTTCCATGGTTTGAAGCTTATTATATAGCATATGAGAGCTCACCAACGCAGGCTCTAAGGGGCCTAAGTGCATTGCATATGTAGGTAGCCCCATGCAAGGATTCTCTGCAAAGCACTTCCCGACATTCACAGGTGCGTTGGTCACATTGGGAGCAAAATTCTCATTGTTTTGGAATCTCCACTTGGCCAGTGCCTTCTAGAAGAGTTCACATCTGTCAAGCTTCGGATCCAAGTGTCCATTTGACATCTACATGACTGGAAACATGTCTTGCCTATTATTGAAATTCATTGATTTCAAAACAACCTATAATTCATCTATAAAATGAGCACAGATCTGAGTGCTTGAGGAGTAAGAATTTGAGTAGAGAAATGCTGGAGAATTTTCAATTGGGAGCTAGATTTGTGTAGCTGCTGCTGGAGAGATTTATACTGTGATGAGGCTTGGGAACGTTGCTGGAAGGTCACTTCAAATCAGTCACTAGGTTGTAACCTCTCCTTCTATCATCGATAAAGAGTACTGCTTATTTTACCCTATATGAATCTTTATTGGCTTTAACTTTCCATATTGCAAGATCTTGGTTGATTTGTATGGTTTATGCTTTACTGATTTAGCTAAATAGCTTGAATAGATATCTATATTATTGCATCTTCTGCTGTTTCAGTGTTCTTTCTTGCAAGAAGCATTCAACCCAAAAAACTGCTTGAATTTGAAGCTGCAACAGAAGCGACAAAAGGAGTCATTTGGAAGCGACTGATCAAGTAAACCTCCAATCCTCTCTGTGTATCTGTTCTGAGTTAGGAAAAATAGTCGTATAGTCTTTCACATATTGTTCTATACTAGCACCTGTCTAGGGAAGCGTGATTTATCCGTAATTCATAATTCTGGCCCAACAATAAAGACAACAATTTCTTATCACGAAGTAGGGGTATGATCATCAAGAGTTCTGAGTTGAATTATTATCTATATTATTCGAGAACTCATGAACACTTTTAATTATTATGTGAAACTGATCTTGGAGTCTTAAGAGAAAGATGTTAATTATTATAATTTAAATGCCAACATTATCATGAGGATATTTTATCCTTGTTTCATTAGCATAGTAAAGTGTCCAACATAACTCTTTGAGAATACCTCTAGTTAAAGGCTATAATTGATGTCTTAAACTTTTGATTGAATACTACATTATTTTCAGAGAAACAATGTACATGTAATCTAGATTCCTTCTAACTAGCAATACCTCTGCACTAGGAAATAAATATTTTAATGATTTTCCTCAGTTTAGGATAAGCTTTGAATCATTTGGGAATGAGTTTGTCTTACAATTCTCAGTTTTATTTCATGATTTCCTTCTTCGAAACATATCAAGTAATCCTTTAAGAGATTTTGAAAGCAGAATTGCACCTTTTATTTCCATAATGGGTTGTCAGTTTGAATGAAACCTACATTCCGTTGTCCCCTGGACAACTGAGGTAGACTTTCTGTAGGAGTCACTCAACCTAGAAGAGGAGCCAGAAGTAGGTTCATAGTGTGTTTTCCTTTGAAAAGTCTCGTTTCCTGAATGATATCTCTGAATTGTTTGCAAGAGCTTGATTTATATTTCATAAATCCCTGAGGTCTTCTTATGGAATTTACTGTGCCGCACCTCTAAGTTTATGAAAACCAAATTGAAATATTAAATGTTGGTTTATAAATCTTGTATTCATACCGTTCAACATTTTGGCGCTGTTGCTGGGGAGGCATTGTAGGATAAGGCCACAACGATTTGTCATGATTTTTCCATTTTCTTTGCAAATGAATTTTTAGATTAGTGTGATTCCCCTTGGTTTTTGAAGCATACTGGAAGGTATTGCCAGAGAGCTCACAAGCTTGGTTTGTTTTCCTTTACTAAAAATGAGTTTTTAAGTGTGATTTTATTTAACGAAAAGTATGATGCCTGGTTTGTTTCTTTACTTCAATTGAGTTTTTTGTGTAATGCTTTGGTTGTTTCTCTTATTGGAAATTAGATTTTAGTGTGATTTTCTTTCCAAGCTTACAATTCCGGTATGTTTCTTTTAACTGTAATTGAAATTTTGAGTTAGTGTAGTTTTCTTAGTATTCTACTGCTTTAAGAACCCCTCACTCTAATCCATGTGCTAACAAGACCTTCCAGCTAGTAGGAAAAATTCTAGTTAGTTTGATTCTATTCCAAGAACTATCTCAAATCCTAGCCGAAGTTGGGGTCTTTGCTTCTCAAGAAGAACATATTTTGGCAACAATTAGAAATAGATCTATTCCTCCGGAAGTAAAGACTCATGAAGATCTAGAATATTTTTCTAGGGAAACCAAAGAACTATGGGTCATGTTTGATGAGGAAAAACCATCAGAAGCAGAGATTAAAGAACACCCACCATATTTATCATCCGATCCAACCTGCACTTTTGGAGACAATCAAATAAATTTGGAAGATTTTCATGATGTAATAAAGGAATATGCACTGAATGTTACCCATGAATCAAATGGAGGAGAGTATGTGGATCCCATTGAATATTGGTTTTAGATGATTGTTAGCACCCACACCTCCTTTATTATTCGACAATTCCTAGCATCACATTGGTTAATGCTACTGGTTCCTCATGTTCTGGTATTTTCTCGAATTTACTTTTCAAGTTTGAATATGAGTAGGATTATCCTCTTGTTACACACGTGGTTTCATTGGAAGTATTCCTATACTTAAAGGGAAGTCTTCCACTTTTTAATATAGGGTAGGATAGAAGGAATAAATTAATAAATCACTGCCATGAATAAAGATGTTACAACAATGCTATTGGGGTTTCAAATTTCAAAGCACAACTGTTGAAACAGCTTTTTCCCATGGTTGTTAACACACACATCTGAGGTAAGTCTTAATGAGTATGATTCACTCTAATACCTCATGATTTTTCAAAAGTGACCATGATTCATTTTCTAGTTTAGTCACTCTCATGAGTTGTCATCAGAGATATGTTTTTTAGTTTCTCTTAGAAGGTATCATTGAAAAACCTCCTATGGCGGAACACTCCTGGAAATACCATAATGAGTCACTCATGAGAACACTAGCATTATTAACTCAAGGAATATTTCAGTCATTGTCTGAGATATCTTATTTAAAATTAGTCTTTAGGGTAGAGGGATTAACCACAAAATATTAGTCATTAAAAAATTTTCATGCCATCCCATACTCAGTCATGTTTTCCGTCCCCTAAAACTCATCATCTTATCTCTTGGAGAACGACTTTAAGATATTTTGAGCATGATGCTTTAGAGTTCTATTTGTCAAAAATAAGAAAAAATTTAATGGATGTGGTACCCTTAGTGCAGGTTATTCTTTGGGTCGGAATAAGGATAAATTTAGTGTTACACATGGGTAACAACAAGATTTAGAGTGGCCAATAAAGAATTTGTTGACCTATCTAGGAATGTTTCATATTGTTCTATTTTATGTTCTCCTTTTCTGGCATCATAAATCACTTTTATCCATAACGAGGTATTTAGAGCGATGAATTACTTATTGATGATTACTCACAAGGTGTTTTATAGAACAAAAATGTGTGTTGATTGTAGTTGCCTCGAATAAACACTATATAGTCCAGGTGAAATATTACTACAATAGGTGTAGGAAAATTGTGGCAGTCTTCTTAAAATTTCACTTTTCCAAAAGATATTATTTTTAATCATTGATGCTAATAAGTCCCTGATTTTAGGGGAAAAACAATGGAATTCTGAAAAAAAAATAAAAATCTATGACAAATCAAGAAGTACAATACAACAGGTATGCATTTTTCATCTGAATGGTGCAAGGGGAGATGGTTTGAAGCTTTTTATAATGTTTCGTACAATTACTACTTTCCTGTACTTGATTTTGGATGCCTTGAATTGATTCTATTGTATGATGATCCTCCTTTCACATCGAAGATTCCCACTCTTGATAATTTTATCATTCCTGCACTCGATGCTTTCATAAGGACTGTAGAATGGTTTAGTTGGCACTAAGATGATGATGTTGTAGACTTGATGAATACTTTAAATAATTATTAATATACTAGGAACCTTAATATCTCCTTGCGGGTGATATTTTTTTTATTGCCACTTTTTTATTGTGGGGGGGGGGGCATAATATGATCATTAATATTTAAGAATCCCTCAACTCCTTCTCTCTTCCACAATTTTACATTGATGGTCTTGTCAAAGTACTTTAATCTATGCCTTATACTTTCAACGAGAATACAATGGTCGATTTGAGAGCATATATTTTCATGTGTCTAGAATATTGATGCCAAGTGTCCATGTTAGGAGTTCCCTGACCTTGTAATCATGATTTTTTTCTACATCATTGGAATATCTGTCCAATACTCATGATACTTCCCATGTACATTGATCCAACGCTTATTCGACTAAGGTAAATATGTTATGAATTGAGGTTGAGTGAGGCTTGTCTGCAATTGTTTTCATGATTAAATTTATTTTTGAAACCAAACCACTCTCATCTCTTTTGATAATTATTCTTCCTTTCGGTATTAATTCCATAAAACCGACTTTAGGATATTATCTGATGCCCATCATGAGTAGCTATGTCGCTTAAGAAAAAAAAATGAATCAACTTGGCCATTTTATTGAGATCGTTTGATTCTCTATTATTTAAGTATATCACTGGAGCATGTTGAGTTCGATTTTTTATTGCTAATCATCATGTTCATTTATAATTGCATATATCACTCATAATCCTTAAAAAATGAAGAAAGTGAAGTATGATCGCCACAAGCCATCTTCCATAGAGGAGCTCAAGAAAAATCCTGAGTATAATGTCTGCAAGCAGAAATTTGTCTAAGGAAGGATGGCATGAATTCCTGGCTAAATTTCAGGGGCCCAAAGATGAGGTTGTGTTCCAGTTTGCATGAGGATTTTATGGTAAGATAGGTCGAATCATAGATCTCGTCATGACTGTGAATGATAAGACTATCGCTTTAGCAATGGGTTTACCTGTAGAAGGGATTAAATGGTTCAATAATTAAAGCATATATAAATAGATGAGCATGAAATTTCTCAAAGGACACTAGGAAGTTAATTGGGTGAAAGGGATACCGCATTCCTGGATTAAAGATGAATGGTGTGGCCCTCTGTTCATTTTTCAGACATATTTGACCTGTGAAGGCATGTATGCAACAACGTTTCTATATCATATTGGTTTGTTACTACATTTTACTAGGGAACAGAAGATCAATGCCCCTTATTTTTTGTTGAAGAGTTTGTGGAAGATGTCACAGGGGGTCTATAAATATGTTAAAAAACCTATGGCTATACTTTACCACTATGGGCTCATTAAAATAATGATTGTGGATGAAATGGGTATAATAAATGATAGTTGGGATGTTTTTCTTCAGCGGAATGGGTTTGCAGCCATCATCGAAAAACTGAACACCCAACTTCATGCTAAAACGTGTGAGGCAGAGCATACTCCAAAAGGGAATCAAGCGTATAACATCTTCTCCTAGTACCCTAAAAATTCAAGGAAGAGGAAAATGGAAACCCGTGAAACCCCTGTAACTCCACCATTTGAACCTCAGAGCCCTATCGTTGGATGAAGGGTTACACGAAGCATGATAAAATCCATCCGAACTCCTTCCAAAAACATAGGGCCTCAAACAATTGATTTGGAGCTCGAACAAGAGGGAGAAGAGGCTGTGATGGATAACACATATGCTAGTGATAAAGGGGGAGATAAAATTCAATAGTTTTAAGAATTTACTGCGACATTCATGTCCCAAATAAAGAATCTAGTAACTGATCAGGTCAATGATCCTGCTCTAAGTATAGATCAAATTAAAAGGCGTGTAGAAGCAACAATTCATTTCAAAACCCCTATGACAAAGGTAAATTTAGGGTTTGATTTTCCATTTGATCCTCCCACAGCAGAAAGTGTTGATATTTACTCCACCAATCAATAGAAACCAAGAGACTCCATTTATGGTATTATTTTAGGGAAGAAAGACAAGATAATAAAGAAATTGAAAATGAAGATAAGAGAGCTTACTGTTCTAGAAGTAGAGAATGAATATTTGAACACATTCGGTACTAAAATGCAGCAAAAAAATAACAAGATGAATGCTAAGGATAAGAAATTGTAGAAGTTGGCCAAGAAGTGGATCATACGAGGCAAACAATATGTTGCTCATAACATGATTTTAAAAAGGGAGATTAAAATGACCAGAAACATGGGAGGAAGGAACTTGAAGATTTTAGTCAATACAGTAGGGCTCTAGGCCTCACCCTTGAATTTTTGAAAAATTTAGTATCTATCTTATGGTTTGGCTTGCATGAGGACATGCAAGGAGATCGGTGTGGGGGAGTGTTGAGCCTCCACTTTTTCTAGATATTTACATCTTTTTTCAAGGATATCTTATTCCCTCACTTGGTTTTTGTAGTTATTATCATCATTTTTGTACATTTTTGGACTATTATAGAGGCTTTAAGATGTAACATGACATTATTATATGAATTTCCTTTGTTCTTATGATTTGAGGAGATTTTTGTTAAAATATGACTAATAACATGTTATCCTTGTGACAGGTATACAGTTCCTATTCTAGCAGTGTAGTTCCTGTTCGTGCAATATAGTTCCTATTCTCATCTCCATGATTTTCATACATCCAACTACCATGATAGGAAAAAAGCATATGAGTTTTTAGGAGCAGAGGCTCAAGATGGTTTTTTGTTTCCTTAATCGCACCCAAGTCTTCAAGATAACGTGTAGATTAAAGGTCAAAGCATGTGATCAGACATTTTTCTAGAAGTCACAAGGTTCATCAACAATGTGATATTCCCATGAATACTATATTGAGGATTTCATGATTCAGTACCGGTCATTGTGTTTATATGGAACCTCATATCGATGGAGATCCAGTAAAATAAACAAACCCCTTATTTTGGTTTAGAAATCGGTTTACAAACTTTGGAGGGGACCACTGGAGCCAAGCTCTACATTATTCAATGTCCATGTAACAAGAATTCATAATTAATACAAGTTGGCATTCTATTCACGTTACTGTTATTTTGAATATTCCGGGATTGCGATTTATATTTACAATGGAAACGAGCTGGGTGGTTTAGGCCCACCAGCCAGTCCGTTGCCTCATACATCTTATGATTTTCTTAGTTTTTATCTGATCAAAGCATAATTGTGAGAGTGTGATTAAGTAGGAGTATATAAACTTATTTTTGAGTTATCCTTTTGTTGGGAAAAATACTGAGAGGGGGGGGGGGGGGGGGGTGGTAACCGCATTTAGGGCAAACTGAAATTTTTTTACTTTTCCTTACTTTAAAACCCATACGCTACTTTCCTGAAGCCAACTAGCGTATACACGCGGATATCCTTCATAAAACTCGCGTATGAACAGAGATCTAATTATACAGATAATTCTTAACTTAGTTCTTTGCAACATTCATTCATCTAATGTTAAGTTAACAGTAAGCATGTGCAGTAATAACAGAATAAACCATCACACATAAGCATCACACATGAACACCAGGATTTTAGGTGGAAACCCAAGTCGGGAGAAAACCACCGCTGCCATTGTCTCAGCCTTCAATATTTTATTATAAAGAAAACATCTTACAACTATGTGCTGGAACAGACTCATACCAGCACGCAAGCACCCACCTGCGCTCATTTACCAGCCTCTCCTGGAAGGGAGCTACGACCCCCTGCTCTCGTTTACCAACCTCTCCTGGAAGGGAGCTACAACCTCCTGCTCTCATTTACCAACCTCACCTGGAAGGGAGCTACGACCCCCTGACTGAAGGCTACAACCCTCAGCACTACCATGGACCACATTTCATTAATTTTCACACTGGATCCAATAGCTTCAATAGAACACAACTTGCAGGCCACTTTTCATCATATTTTCAGACTGGACCCACTCCACACATTTAAGCTCAATCATACATCAAACTGAAACTTATACCCTTATCAATTCATTCAATGAATCATCAACCAATCAATCAACAACTTGATCTTTTCTCAACATAGTCAGCAACATAATCAATATTCAGAAAAGCCAGATCTGTATGAATACATCATAGACATATAGCAGTAATACAGTAGAACAGATCACACATTTCATACCACATACTTCAGCAAACCCTAGTTTTAATACGCGCTTTCCTTTCACCGATCCTGCGTATATACGCGCTTCCATGCATATCAACCCGTGTATACATCTTCACATACTTTAGAACTGGTTTCACATTCCATACGCGCTTTCGCTGAATTAAACCCGCGTATATACGCGCTTCATCTACTGCAAACAAGCGTATAGATCTTCAAAGATTATGGGGCAGCACAATTCTTCAGAACATATATATATCTCAGATTTTACCCTTCACTTCAGATAGATGTTCACCAGATCACAGATCTAATTATTCCACAAACAGATATAGAAAATACAAATACATTTCAGATCTAGAGATCCCTCTTCATCATTTTCTTCATAGGTGCATCATAGATTCAGATCTATCATCAAACTGTTACCCTTTCCATTCAGACATACTTCAGAGTGAAGTATACATTCAAACCCAGACTCATGCACACGCCTTGCACAATGAATTTCTTCTCCTTAAATAGATCTAGCCTTTGACAATACCATGAGCCAAAACCACACAACTTCCGATGGTATTCCTGGACGGGATCACATAGACAATCCAGTGCTCAATACAATGGGTCAATACCATGGTAGTAACCCCTGGTTTTATTCTTTTAGAGCGCAATTGAGCATACGCGACTTGTCATGTACTTTTCGGCGTGCATACGCTACTTCGCCTTAACAAAACCACGTATGCTTTCTGACACATCATATTTATCATTTTTCTGGCACTTACTGGAATTCCTTTCTTCTGTTACTTCTGAGCTGATCTATAGATACATCATCAATAACTCATAGGTTTCTTATCATAGGAAACTCATCAAGTAGGTTTCCATCAAGAACAACTTCATCAAACATGTTCCATCAAAGTCAATACATTGTATCATATTGCCAACAATCTCCCCCTTAATTCATCAAGTAGGTTGTCATCAACGTTATCAAGTAGGTTGCCATCAAGGACAACACTCTGCATCATATAGCCAACAATCTCATTTCATCAAGTAGGTTTCCATCAAGGACAACACATGCCAACACCTTTATGCTTTGATGCTAAATTGCACAAGTTCGATTGAAGAGTGAAATGGTATGGTTACTTTCTTGGAATAAATTACTGTGTATGGATATTTAGCACATTAATATTTTATCTGTAAACTGAGATAGAGAAGAAAAATTATAATTAGTGAGTGTCTTCTTATTTCATTTCTCATTTATATTAAAAGCTCAGTGCATTATTTACTCTGATATCATTTGTTACATAATGAAATCTACTTTTAGTTACAAGGATTCAATGATAAATACAACAATTTCCTATCATGAAGTAGGGGTATGATCATCAAGAGTTCTTGATTTGATTTATTATCTATATTATTTGAGCACTCATGAATACTTTTAATTATTATGTGAAACTGATCTTGGAGTCTTAAGAGAATGATATTCATTCCTATAATTTAAATGCAAGGATTAGCATGAGGATGTTTTATCCTTGTTTCATTGGCATAGTAAAGTGTTCAACAAAAATCTTTTAGAATACCTCTGGTTAAATGTTATAATTGATGTCTTAAACTTTTGATTGAATACTACATTATTTTGAGAGAAACAATGTACATGTAATGTAGATTCCTCCTAAGTATCAATACCTCTACATTAGGAAAGAAGGAATTTAATGAATTTCTCAGACTAAGATAAACTTTGAATCAATTGGGAATGAGTTTATCCTATAATTCTCAGTTTTATTTCATGCTTTCCTTCTTTTCAACATATTAAATAATCCTTTAAGGGGTTGTGAAATCAAAATTTCACCTTTTGTTTCCATAATGGATTGTCAGTTTGAATGAAATCTACATTCCCTTGTCCCCTGGACAACTTAGGTAGAATTTATGTAGGAGTTACTCAACCCAAAAGAGGAGCCAGAAGTAGGTTCATAGTTTATTTTCCTTACTTTGAAAAGTCTTGTTTCCTAAATGATACCTTTGAATTGTTTACAAGAGCTTGATTTCTATTTCACAAATCCCCGAGGTCTTCTTCTGCCATTTACTGTGCTGCACATATAATTTTATGAAACTAGGATTGACATATTAAATGTTGGTATATAAATATTGTATTTATACCGCTCTACACTTCAACGCGTCATGGTGTAGATGACCCAATATCCTGTGGCATAACTCACCGATGTATCAGATCTCCATCTTCTCTACTTTCGTGCTCAAGGAAACACAATCTTCTACATCCAATTTGTAGAGGTTCTTGACTCGAACCCCAATATTTTTCACCTGTCCTGTGGCTTTGTGATGAAGGAATGCCTTTCCTTCACTAAATATCACATCATATCCAAAGTCTTCCAACATAGCAACATAGCAACAAACACCAAATTCTTCTTCAAACCAGGAACATACATGACATCATTTAATGTGAGAGGAGTACCTGACTCCCTTTGAAAGGTAACTGTACCTATGTTGGTAGCGCTATACCTCCTATCATCTCCCATCTCAATGTGCATCTGGAGATTATTCTCCTCCAAGTTACTAAAGAATTGTTTGTTGTCGGTCATATGGAATGAAGCTCCACTTTCTAAGTACCACACATAACCCATCACCGATGACACCATGCATGCGATGAGGATTAAATACAACTTGAACTATGAATCAAGTGCTTCACCTGCCACTCCTCCTGAGGACTTCTTGTTGGTATTCTTGTGCGTACACTTTGTGGCATAGTGTCCAAGCTCATGACAGTGATTTTTTTTTACCTTTTGCAAGTCTTGCTTCTTGCTCGCATGACTGGAATCTGATTTGGAATGGGATGCCTTCCATGTCCCTTTCTTTTCCTTTCCATCCAAGGCACAATTATTCTCATTATCAGTGTTTGATGAGCATTCATCTTTGGTGTTTCGCCGAATCTCTTCTTGTACCAAGTCAGACCACAATCACTCCCACTCTGGTAGCTTCTCCCTCCCATTCATCGAGACCTGGTAGCTATGCCAGCTCTTGGGAAGGCCTAGAAGTGATAGGCTCACCAAATCATCCTAGGAAAATGTCACACCAACACTTCCAAGATCATCTCCACATTGAGTGAACTTCGTCAAGTATTTTGGGATTGTGTCGCCCTTCTCCATCTTGATATTTCTGAGCTTGTCCTTCAAAGCCAACTTCTTATGGCTGTTAATATTATGAAAAATATCTGTTAAGGCCTTCCACATAGCATATGGATTTTCCTTTCCATGGAGGTTCAAGAAAATATGATCTCGAACTCCTTCTAGCCGAATCCTTCTTTCCTTTGCTACATTATTCTTCCATGCATCAAGATTTTGAGCATATATTGTTATGGGCTGGGGAATATGACTGTCTATGAATTCTTCCAGTATGTTGTCCTCAAGCACCACCTCCATCCTGTCCTTCCATGCTATGTAATTCGTATTAACCTCAAGGGCATATTCAAGTCTCAATCGAGAGAAATACATCCTAATATGTTGCCGGTCATGAAGAATAAATATGCAAATTCGATTCACCTGTTCAAAATAAACTCTTGTTCTTCTCTTCTATAGTGATTCCTGCTTTGATACCATGTAGAAATATCTAAATAGATTCAACTGATCTTGTAATGTACCAAAACAAAATACTGAATCAGTTCTACAAATTGCGGAAACCAATTTCGATCGCACATTCACATGAACAAGAAAGAGAAAGAATTTCAATTGCATAACACAAAGATGTATCTGGGGAAAGCCTCAGCTAAAATCCCCGCTATATGTATATTGCATAAATTCAAAAACATGAAATAATACAATGCTATTTCTCTTCTTGAGAAACCTTTGTATTGTACTGACTGTCTCACTCCCATCTAAGCAAGTTTGGTCCAATATTTAACCACTTCCTTGCCTCTTCCTAACCAGCCTTGATCACACATTCCTGGGATAATTGAGCCACTATTAATTATGAAATTATCATCAATATATTGCGAAGTACATCCAAGGCATCATTATGACCTCATGCATGCCCTGTACAATTTTCTAATTATACAACTGATAGTTGTCTTCCCGTTAACTCCAATCTCAACTGGGGCTTCCTTAGAAATGACATGAAACAACTATTTATAGAGAATTATCAGTTATATGATTGATCACTGCAAGTGAATTAAATCAAATTTAATTCACTCGACCTATCACTATCTCATCCGCTAGTTAGAACTAGTTAAACTAATTTTAACTCAAATAATTGAGTTAACTAGTTGCAACTCAAAATAAACTGCAACTGGACCCCCTAAAACTTAGGGAGAACTATACATGCCTTGAGTTTGAGCCTTAACTCGAATTGACTAAGCTAACTAAGTCTTCCTGACTTAGTTAACTCATACAAGCTATCATGTGATGTGCAATTAAAATTTTCTTCTAATTTAATTAAGGGACAATTAAATTAGAAGCCCCCTTGGGGTGCCATTTCAACAACTAGAATGTGCTAAAATCCATTTATCCCATTTACTTTTCCATCAAGGAACCTAATCAAGACTCTATAATGAAAAACTATATCAAGAGGAGAGTCATTACCCAGGTGCTATCACTCTAATGATTCTCCAAGTTGTGAGATTTTGATTTATAGTTTAAAGAACATTAGAGTTAACCACAAACCTACTTTTAAACTCTAGGATTTGGCCTTCCTAGGGTTTAGAGAGGGCTCTCTCTATAAGATTTAATTTTGTTTTAATATTTGGTTTTAGGCTAGTTATAAGGGGCAATTTGGTTTGGTTTGGTGGGAAAAATCACTTAATGAGATGGATAGTGATAGATGTGTTTTTCCATTGGGAAAAAGGAGTCAATATGTCAACTAGATAGGTCAGGATCAAGGTCTAAAGTCAAATATTTTCAGAGCAAGATAGTTGAGTCACTTAAGATATTTGAGGCTGATTGGTGAAGTGGTTTAATCGGGATAAAGAGCAATCAAGGATTCTTTGATTCAGATAAGGAGTGAAGAGGACAGAGGTCATTTGAAAGAGGGAGAAATTAAGTGTTCCCTACTTTGGAAATCAGCAGAAAACATCAAAATGAAAACTAGTAAATAACAGAGTGCTATTAACAAATTCTGATATATCACTTCTCGATTTCACATTTAAATTTAGAACACATGTATGTATGAATGAAAAAGAAGAAGAAGATTGAACAATTTAACAGTAGAAAATACTTCACTTAAGTTATCCCAACACATGAATCCTGAAACATGATGCTTTATTGATTTGATCTAGCCCTATTGACTTAAAACTTGGTACAAAAGCCCTCCAGGAACAAAAATATTGTCTATAGAAATCTTCAGCAATTTATTCCACAATAATACTTCAAAGATTGAAGTATTTATACAAAAATGTTTACAAAATATCCTACAATACTCATAGGATTTTTCTAAGGAAAATAAAATATCTTTAACAAAAATATAGTGACAGCTGCTTAACTACTAGCAAGCTGTCCTATTTATCCAAATAAAATATGAATTCTGTTTTGGATTGGGTGCAGCTGGCTGCTTTGTTGTTTTCAACGTTGGCAAAAGATCTTTTAATCTATTTTGAAACTCTATCTTCTCATCTGATATTATTTCATCTGATACTCTTTACCTCTGATACTCTTTCATCTGCTTAAGGACTGTTTTACTGCTGTAAATTCTGTTTTTACTATGTAAAAACATCAATATGTAATTTATCCTCTTCCACTGTAAAACTATCTTTACAACAAATCAGTAAGCTTCTTCCAACATTCTTCATTAGCTAATTTGCTTTTGGTAAGTTTTCTATAATTTTCATCAGCCTCTTTATACCTAACAAATGTTGGTTTGACCACAAAGAGATGTTTTATCTCACGCTGCAAATAGAACAAATCTTCAATTCTTTTGTGCAACACTTTGCCTGTAGGTACTCCTTGCCAATATGCCTTTTTTACCTGTTCTTTGGCAAAATATATGATTTTGTTGTTGTCATCCTCTTGCTTCATTAATTTGTCATTTAGAACAAGAATGTTTGGCAAGCCTTTTTGCCTTAATATATCAAATTTTACTATAAATCTAGTTATTGCCAAATCCATGTTTTGGCACTTCTCTTCAAGCTGCTTCATCAAGTTTTTCTTTGTAATTACCTTTCTCACCTCAAGAATTATGTCAGTTCTATCGGTTATGCCTATCTCATCCAATTCTTGTTTGTTCTTGGTGTTGAGAAACTTGATTATTTCTTGGGCCTCTTCAGGTTTGGCAACAAGCTCTTCCTTTGTCTTCACAATTTCTTCTTTGACTACTTTAACCAAGTCTTTCTGTTCATAAATGACTTGAATGGAAGGTCAAGTATCATTGATTGAATCAATGATCTTGGACCACAACTGATTTTTTATAAAAGTCATTGGTTCCTTTAAAGTTAATTCTGCTTCAACTTTATTCAACTGTTCACTTGCCCTTTTGGCTTTATGTTCCTCGTTTTTAGCATTGATTTGGGCTAATTTCTTGGCATCTTCCAAGTTTTTAATTTGTTCTTTCAACATATTGATCTCATTACTTTGTATAGACATATCTTCCATAGATTTTATGAGCTTGCTGGCTTCATCTGTTTCCTACATTGCTGATGTAGATGATTCTGTAGCAGACGTAGTGGAAGATGTCACTGGAACAACTGTTGCCAATGGGGATTTTGGTGCTAATTCCTCTGCTAAGGTTGATGGAATTGCTGTAGTTACCATAGGGTTGACTGTGGGAGGAGCACTCTGAGTTTTTGTTACTTCTTTCTCTTGGACAAGCTTGTCCATTTATATCTCCATTTCCTTAATATATGCTGTCATTTGGAGAATGCGACTCATCATCTCATCTTTCTGATTTGCCTCCTACAAAATCTCTTTAGTCTGTGGATGTTCTGTTGGAGGAAGCTTCAATTGTTTTCTAAGTGCTGCTATGTCAGCATTTTTCTTCTTTATCATTTCTTCTACAGCCTTTAAATTTGCTGGGTCATACCCTACTTCAATTACCAATTCTTCTAAGGACTTGATTCTAGTGTCCTTGATAAGAGAAGAAGCTTTTCAATCCTGATTTGATCTCTCAAATTGGTTATAGTGTTCTGAAGCTTCTGAGCACTCATTTTCTTGGTAGTCATAGTAGGATAGAGCATTTCAGAGATTTTTTTATGAAACTCAATTTGATCTAAAGGATGAATTCTATCAACTGGTACTTCCAAGTCAATTTTCTTGTAGTCTGCTACGGTTGTAGGCTTAGGCACTGTTGGTTGTAGTATGTCATAAGAAATTTCTTGTTGGTGTAATCAAATGCTGATAATAATATTTTTTGACTTCCTGGAGTTTTCTTTAGATACTGTGAATAAATCTCATTCTTTAACTCTTCATTCTTAGCCTTTATTTCCTTGTATTTTTCTTTGATATCCAAATCTGTATTCTCTGCTTGCTGTGATGAGGATGCCTCCATTTTTTTCTTTCTTTCAACTATCTGAGTGTCTGGAATATCCTTTTCCTGCTTATTTACAATAACTGTAGTAGCATATGTGTTCTTCTCTGTGTCTTCTCCATCTAGCAACTCAATTGTTTTTTTTCCTTGTTCACTGGATTGAGCTTAGGCTTCTTATTATATCTGAGTTTAAACATAGTCTCTATTGGTTTTAGCAGTGTAGATACCTTCTTCCCTGATTCTCTTAGTAGCTTTATCTTCTTTATTTACAGCTTTCAAGGTGTGACTAGTATCACCCTGTTTAACTGTTTCTACCAAGGTATTTTCCAGCCACTCTGTTTGATTAGAAAATTGTTCAATATCTGGCCTTTTATCATGGATACAAGGGGTCAATTTTCATTTTACCCTCATTTTACTGAGTATTCCTTGAGGATCATAATTCGATAAGAATTTTTTTTCAAATTTGTATTCCAACAATTGTTTTTCCGCCTCTGTACTTACATCCTTGTGATTGCAAATGAAAGGACCCACCTGGTTCTTTAACTTGAATTTAGTCTTCTTTTTGGCAGCCAAGAAGTTGATAGAATCTGAATTTAGTATTTTCCTTATGTACTCTAAGGCAAAAACTCTCATTGGCAAGTATTTTGGTAGTTTATAGGGTAAACAAATTGACACAAAAACTATGATCTCTGTATGATTTTGGTAAAGGTACCAATCTCTAGTTCTACTTTGTTCTGACAGCTGTAACACTTTCTTTTTCTCATCACTAATTCTTGGTTGTACACGGTTTGTCAACATGTTTATCAATGGATGAACAAAACAATCTATAAAATCCACATAAGTGAATTCTGTTGATTCTTTTTTGATTAGAGATGTCCAAAAGATGACTGATAGTGGATTCCCTTCTACATCCAATTTTTGAAGGTTTATAGGGAATTTATTTGCTTGGAAATAAAGGAACATATGAAATAGGAAGGATGAATATTTGAACACTCCTTCAGTGGGAAATTTCACAAGATTATCATGGATATTATCAGATATGTATTCAACATAGTTATAGATGACAGAAGTACGTTGAACTGTCACAAAAGTGGATAGAAAGCCTAGAATAGAATCATCTATATGCTCATCAGTAAAATAACCTAGGATAAAGGATAACATTGAAATGACATGCCTTGATCCTTCAGGAAATTTGGAAGTAGAATAAGGAGGGTTTATTTTTGGGATTTCAACATATGATGGCATGAAATTTTGGAAAATATTAAATCTCTTAGGAAATTCTAACTGAATATAAAGTTATGTGAGAACTTCTATGGATAATGGAACTGCATTGGGATCTGGTTTCAGCTGAAGCATTAGGTTAGTAGACTCTGCAGTAATGGTAAACAATAATTCTTTGTTAGCATCAACCATAGCTCTTTGGTTAGGTGAATAATAGGTTTGACATAGCCTAATGACTTCTGGACATTGATGAGTATGTGGGACTACATATTTGGGTAGATTTGACTCCCAAATCTGAACTTCATCTCCCTGATCTAATGATTTTTCTAGACTCCAGCAGTGGAGATCTAACAGATTGAATTCTATCACTGATTAGTTATTTTGTAATCAACATCAGCTAGGGGTGTATGTTCCACATCTATAACAGGAGGTTGTAGTGGATTTATAACAATGGTGGTTTTTGAAGCCATTCCTGGGTTATTTTGACACTTTTAGCCTTCTTGATGCTCAAAAATTTGTATTTATGCTTTTTGTACTCTTATGTAAGCTTAAACTATTTAAAGAAGGTATTTTTGACTTTAACAGATGTTTCTTGAACAACAAAGGTTACAATTAGGCTTTCTTTTGGTTTAAAATTTCAATTTTGGTTTCAAACTTGATCTTCAAACTCTTTACAGACTCAGAAAATGAAATAACAAGGGTTTCTGTTCTTCTTGGATAAACTGTACTTAAAAAACAGTTTGATTCATGTACAGAGGGTTTTGATTATTTGCAAAAGGGTTTTTTGGATTAATTAGAAGTTATTAAGGTCTACAAAGGCTAAAACTTCTTAAATTTCGTTTTAAAACTAGAGATAGTATTCGAACTAAGATTTTATCAGGGTTTCACAACAAATCCGTTCTTTGAGGGAAAATAAGGTTTTTCTGTGGATAAATAGGTTTCACAAGGTTCACATTAATAGAAATATTTCCTTTTTATGACAAGGAGGTTACTTTTTTCGAAGAATACCTGTTTTTTGCAGGTATTTGGTCTCGAAACATGGTTTCTGAGGCATCGGAAGGATTTTGGAAGTTGTTGCAGTCCTTGGAAGTATACTGGAGGCTTCAAGCAGTCTTGGCAGAAATTTTTAATAGATCTATGGTTCTTTAGGCATGAAAATGAGGTACAATGTTTTTTTTTTCAGTTGGAAGGGTTTGATATGCAGAAAAACTCAGAAAAAAACTTAAAACTGAGCGTATATGCAATTTTATAGAGTTTTTAGGTTTAAAAATGTTATGCATTGAATGCAGGTCAAGTCAGAACGAAGAGTGGTTTTGGCGCCGATGGGAGAAATACCCCCAGTGGTAATCGCATAAGCTCGAAGCGGTAAGTGGTTTATTTGGATCGGATGCGATCCAATCTCTTATCACCGCATGGAGGAGAGAGAATAGGGTTAAACCACCCATTTCGAAAATTTCAAATCGATTATTCTCGGCGCTATTGAAATTGTGATATCACATCTGGATTGTTGGATTGAGCAGAGATGGTGCAAATGACGGAGATTGAATGGAGGATTAGCTTGACATATGGGACGTGGGGCCCAGATAATTACATGCGGCGGGGTTGGTTTAATATGTTTAAACGTAGTTTAAACATATAAACTAATGTTTTAATGTGATGAGAGGGATATGCAAATTTACACAGTAAATGTGTGGTATTCATGTGTTTTATGACCATTTGGGTGGGGGATATTATGTATAATATGTAATATATTTTAACCTATAGGGAGAAGCGGGATAATATTTCACGTGGGGTAATAGGACCATAGGTTAAAATTAATAAGTGGGGTTGGGGTATTAATTTAAAAGGAATTAATATATATACAGGAAGGGGTATTCATAAGGGAATTAATAAAATATGTTAGAAGTTAATATGAAATGAAATGTTCGGAAATGTATATTAATAAACTAAGTAAAGTGTATTTAAGTGCTATTGGCGCGTTTTCATTATGGTGGCCCCCTTTATACACTCATACTTAGGATAAATATCATTTTATGGGTTTTCTGAATGTTTTGCATGAAAATGAGATTATTTAAAGGGGATTTTTACTTTCCCTAAACAAAAGTGTTATAACTTAGGAGAAGGGATTTATTTTTGGAAAAGGGTGATTATGTTGAGGAAAAGGGTTTTTATGAAGGCAATTCAATACTCATTACCAATCAGTTATTAAGCCTTGGGTCCGGTCCCAAAAAAAGTCAGAGAAATGCTCTAAGCCTTTTTAACTGAAGGTTTTGAATACTGAATATTTTGAGGGGAGGGGAATTAGTAATTTTGCCAGATGATGTTTTATTAAATGTCCTGTACAACTTCTTTCTACCTACCCATCATTATTCTAACATTTTTTCATTATTTGCATGGGTGCATTTGAGCTTGCAACCCTAAATCCATTTTTATTTTTAAAGCATAAACTATCTAAATATAACCTTATTTCATCTGAGGGCTCAGATTAAACCATTGAGCACCTCATTTATTCTCTACATATATAATGATTTGTCAAGTTTAAACTGTTTGAAAAATGTTTATTCTCCATCTATAAACATAAAATTCAAAGCATGAAAAAGTTAAGATTTAAACTATTTAACTCATCATGGATTATGGCATTTTGGACAAGCTGCACATAATCATTTTATTTTGCAGTAAAGTAAAAAGTAGTGGCATTTTGACTTGCATCACTTTCATGTCTTATTCTTATCTCTTTTTGTCTTTGGGGTCCATTTTTTATTCTTTTTGATCTTTTTCTTTTCAAGTCCTTTGATCTTTCTTTTAGGACTTTTACCCTCTTTTCATTTTTTATTATTTTCAAAATATGGGAAAACAACTTGCAGAATGCAAGGTATGTACATATTTACAAGACTAATCATAGTCAATTAAAAAATTATAAACCCTATTATTATAGGACCCTAACACCAAGTATACAAACGCATCATCATATTTCTCATACATTGAAAACCTTTTCCAATGATAATTCATATGGAAGGAAACTATAGAGTCAATCAACCATGAACCTAGCATGCCTGAATTTCCAAAGTTGTAGCAAAGGAATATACATCATTTTCTTGAGAATGTTTTCTTAACTTGTTATTAGAATGATTTTTTCTTTCTTCTTCTTCTTATCTTCCTTGCAGTACCTTCTAAATTTCCCAATCTTCTTGCAACTCCAACGTTTTACCTTCAAATTTCCAAGAGACTTGTGTCTTCCTCAATATTTGGATCCATCTTTTCCTTTATTCTTACCATTATCCCTTGGTCTTCCAAAAATGGTTAAAGATTCAATGTTGGATTTAATATTTTTTCCTCACCTCCTTTGACAGTAAAACATCCACAACCTCATCAAGAACTAATGTTCTTGTAATTCTTATAGTGGCCTTTGCCAATTTATCCCATGAATATGGTAAAGAACATAAAATAGTCATAAAATGATCCTCCTCATCCATCTTCCCTTCAAATAAGACCAAATAGGTCACAATAGTATTAAATGCATTAGGTTCCCAACTACATAATCGCCATTACCACTTCTCAAGGAAAACAAAATTTTCCATAGAAAATGCTTATTAACCTCAGATTTATCTTAATAAAAATCCTCCAACTTCTTCCACATATAAGTTTTAGTATATTTCTTTAAAATATTCATAATACTGAATTAGCAAAGAAAATATTGATAAGTCTCCTTTCATTTCTCTCCAATGCCACCCATTCTTCATTTATCATACCAATGGGTTGGGTTCCTGGAACTACAATCCATATATTTGTATCTATAAGAAGATCCTCCATCTTGAGCTTTTAGAACATAAAGTTAATGTCATTAAACTTCGCCATTTTTATTCTAGAGGTACTTACCATTTCCCAACAACAAGTCTTCATTCTACACAAGCTCCCACTCAAGAAATGATTGTATCAAATAACATTGTCCCTTATAACTTAGATTCAAATTGATGTAGTTTTGATACTAAATCAAAGGAAGCTAAGTTATGGAATAAACTCCCTGCACTAATGTATGATGGAAGAATGTTTACATATTTTAACGTAAAATGGTTGTAGGCACACGAAATTGACAACAAGCCATTAACAACAAGATCTCCTGGGGAAATATCTTAAGGAATATAAATCCCACACTATAAAGCACATTTTGTGTTATTCAACAATGGATTAATTCTAGAGAAAATTTAGTAGTATAACAGTAAAGATAAAAGTTACTCTCACACTTTCCTCCACTCCAGCACTTAATTTATAATGTATAATAAATGACAAACCATTGATGAATTTTTTTCCCTGCACAAAGAAAGCCACCAAAATGTTATTCTTTGTCACTATTCTTTGTTTTAATAATTATATGCACAATACTAAATTATTCCTTTACATAGATGCTAAAACATTCCCTTCGTGGATTCTAAAATATTTCTTACATAACAACTAAAATATTCTCTGCACATTGAATTATATCCTACATAGTAGTTGGTATTATTCTTTGCACATTGTTGATATATTTCCCTACACATTGCTAAAATTATTCCCTACACATTGCAACACTTTCAGGATCTATTTTTTTTCTTTTTGTGGGGTTCATACTTTATATCCTTTTTTAATATTCTTTTCTTTTAGTCCTTTGATTTTTCTTTTAGGACATATCCTCTTTTCATTTTTTTAATATGGGAAAACATTTTCAGAGAGAAAAGGTATGTACAATATTACAAGATTAAAAATAGCCAATTCAAAATTATGATCCCTATTATTATAGGACCCTAACATCGGCTTCACTTGGGGATGGCATCTCCTTGTGAGATGTCAAGAACACCGTCGACTAGTGGCCTAATCCATTGGGCCTATCCCAAGCCTGCACACTCTTTGTCATATAATCTCTGTTACTGAAAATATCAAATTGAAATCCCAACCTTTTCTGTAAACTGAAATATGACACATGTTGAATTGAAATCTGATCTGAAATAAACTTGCCGCTGAAAACAATCAAACTGAAACTCTACGTACGTACTTTAATCAGTTTTGCAACTTCTGATTAGGTAAAATGAAACAACCAATGCAGCCATTCAAGCATTATATACATTGATGTATTTTGCTGCATTTTCTTGTTTGTGATCAAAACTGAAGTTCTACAACCCAATAGAAACTTGTCAACAAATATGGCTTTGATAAGGAAATATTTAACCTCCTTTTTTGACTCTAGAAACTGTTCAAAAGGATCTTCCAAGGCATATGCACTAATTTTTAACTGATCCAAGCAATTATACCTCTATTCTGGATGGCCTCCATGCCATGAAACTGAACTGTCAATTTTACCTTTATTTCCCTGCAAAACTAACCTATGATGGTCCTGAGATAATTGCAGATTTTCAGATAAATTTTGTGATGATATTTCTACTGATGGATATGTCTTTTTGATGAGACTTTTATCATCTTGATCCTGAAGCCCATAGTAGTTAATGGAGAAAGATTTTGATTGTATTAATCATCCAACACATCAGCTATTATATCATGAAAAACTTGGAAGGATTGTTGCAACCTATTACATATGGGTTTCCCTAGGAATTCATATATTTCTACAGGCTGCTAATCCTTAGAGATATTATAAAAAAATTGCTTTAAAAAATGAAATGCTTCAAAAAATAGTGGTATAGAACTTTCCTGTGTCATTTGATCAGGTATTTCAATGGGATTTGATAACTGTAATTGTGAAACTAAAGAATCCTGATCAAGAGTTTCATTGTCTTCTTTGTTGTCAATATCAATACCTAAAGACTGCTAATTTTTTATTGCTTTAAAGTTGTCTATGATGAACTGAAATGAAGCTAAACAAAGAGGCAAAGATCCTTCACTTATTTCCAAATTTTCTGCACTTTCTTCTTCACTCTCATAGCTGATATGTATTGGCTGATCACTGTATTCGAGCTGCTGAGACTAAATTTCTTCATCCCACATAGCTATGGATTGCTCTGTAAAGTTAGCTTGAATTTTGAGAACATAATTATCATCATATTGATCATACTTAGGCAAATCATTAAAATAAGGAATGTGATCAAACAAACACATTAGAATAGCAGATTGCTCCTCCACATATTGATCTATAAATCCATCCTTTGATCTATGGTAGTTGGGATTAGTAGGAAAATGTTTATGGTCAACCACCTCTTCTTTTTCTGGAATAAGTGAGTCATGGTGATCTTGAAAAAAAATCCATCTTTCATGGTGATTTTTGGTATCATTTCCTCTATTTTTCCTACCAAAATGTCAAGTTTTACCTCTAAAGATGTCAGGTGCTCTACAATGTTATTCTTCTCTTCTTCTGCTTTCAAATTTTTCCCTTCTAATTTTTAGATTAACTTCTACATCTACTGCAATGTTCTACATCTGTTCAAGTGTTGCTAAATTTATTTCTCTTAGTTGAAACTCTATTTCTGGATCAAAGGCCTTTGGATAATGCAAGAGAGCTAATTTAGAAGGAGGTCTTATCTTTGTTGGCATTGAATAATAAAATTGATTAAATCTGTCAGAAAATTGTTGTATTGTCTCGTTTGACTGTCTTTTCAACTAATTATATTCTTCTAGGATCATAAAAAGGTTGACTTTGATCATCCATCTATTAAGAAACAATTTGAAAAACTGTTGGAAAGTTGAGATGCTTGCAATAGGTAGGTTCTTGAACCAAATTTTTACTTTACTTTGCAAATAAAGAGAAAAAAGCTTGATACTAACATCATCTTCATCAATCTCAAGTAAGTCCAGATAATTCTCAAAACCTTGAATATGTTTTTTAGTAGTGATGTTACCATTTTCTCCATCAAACATGGGGAGATATTTGTAATAGTTATCAGGGAAATCATGAAGTATAGGAGGTAAGATGAGTGGCTTATATCTATCTGGAACTTTAAAAGGTATAGGAATATGTACAAGAATTGTAAAATCAGTCTTGATTACTTGAGGCTTATCAATTAGAAGATGATCATCATAAGTTTAAGAAGAAAGCTCCTCAAAGGGATAAGGGGAATTTTCATTTACAATCTTCAAAGGAAAGTAATTAAAGACTAATCTAAGATATTTTCTAAAATAAAATATACATTGAAAAACCTTTTTGATGAGAAAGAAAATGATGTCTTGGATTATAATCCAAATTAGAAACCTGATCTTCCCATGCTGTTCTTCCAGGTTAATTCCTCCAGTGGAGTCTTGGATTTGATTTTGAAATTGATGTGGAGTCACCATGTGGATGATTTTAACCTTTGTGTGTCTGATCACTGTCCACCATCATAGATCAAATATAAACTTTGATTTATGTTTATGAAGAAGATGTTTTTTCCCCAGTGGAGTCACCGTTATGTTATCACTCAGTAATTTCTCAGGCCTAAATAAAGAAATCACCGAGGTAATAAAAAACCTACTTTTGAGATTAGGATCTAGCCTTCCTAATGCTCAGAGAGGGCTCTCTCTTAATGGTTTAACTTTGTTGTTTTAATTGATTTTAGGCTAGTTAATAAGTACAAAATTGATTTGGTTTGATTTTGATTTGTTGGTGGAATTACTGATTTAGATGGATAGGTGTGTGTATATTTTCCATTGGGCTATGGAGTCAAAATATCAAGAAAACAGGATAGAATCAAGTTCTAAAGGAAGTTTTTACAGGGCAAGGTAGCTGAGCAAAATCAGATCTTAAAGGTTGAATGGTGAAGTGGTTTTCAATCGGGATCAAGGAGAAGTTAAGGATTCCTTAAACTAGATAATGAAGGAAGGTGAAAGGGGTCAATCGGGATGAGAGAGAAATTAAGGATTCTTAGATCAGGATATCAGAAGAAAACGTTAAAATGAATAACAATTCAGAACAGAGTGTACTTAAACAAATTCCGCAATAATATTCCTGTTATAACATTTAAATTTGGAAAACATGCAAGCTTATGGAATACTTAAGGAAAAACATGAAGTGAAATATACTTCACTGAAGTGGCTCAACACATGTATCCTGTAATGCAATGCCTTTATTACTTGTCCTGTGTGTTGACTTAAAAATGGTACAAAAAACCCTCAGGTATTTAGATCAATTACAAATATAGAAATGTTTAGGAATCCAACCTCAATACTTTGAATTACTGAAGTATTTATACAAAATTTAGAAAATATCCTATCAACTGATTAGGATTTATTCTAGGAAATAAAATATCTAGATGCAAAATGGTAGTGACACCTTTCTAACTAACTAAAATTTGTCCCTGTTTTATTTGATTGTTGTTATTTGTTTGTTTCTTTCATGCTGGATTGTCTCTCACGCTGTCTTCTTCCTTTGTCTTCCTTAGTTTACTCTTTATCCTGTTACTGATTTGTCTACCTTTCATTTGTAGTAAATCACATCACCTGGAATCTTTATTTTCATTATCATGTGGTAAATTTTATCCTTCTTTTATGTCTTTAGTAAAAATGGATTTTACTAAAAGACATGTTTAGTCTTAATGCAAAGTAAATATGTGTTATGGAGAGCACTTTATATGAATCTATTGTTGCTGATGTAAATGTTTAATCTTTGGTAACCATTACTATCTTTCTTTCTGCTTCATTGCTGTATAAAATATTCTATTGAGGAAAACCATTCAAATCCATAACCTGGGAGTTTTTGGAGTAAACAAGTTTGGAACTAGTATAAAATTGTTTATCCAATCTCATGATTATTGTTTAAATACCTAAAAAAATAAAACAATAGTTAATGAAACACAATTTTGCAGAGAAGGGATAATGGCTTCAGGGAATGGGGAAGTCTGTAAAACGAGTCTGAACTGCAGTGGGGTTTCAATTTTGCTTAGAAACGACCTTCTAGTTTTGCAATTCAAACATAGATGATAGAATAATAGTAAAGCATGGTTTTAGAACAATGGTGGCCCATCACACAACATAGGGTGAACATGTTTATCACATTGGCGCGGGGATTAATCACAGTGGTTTACCACATAATGGAAATGGTTTATCGCATAGTGCAAAGGTGGTTTTGCTGTATTGTATGAGGGAGTGCGATATAACGTGGGATCACCACGTGACAGGGGAATGGGGTGTGAAACCACCCATTTCAAAACCCCCTGTGGCGTTAATATTTGGAATGTCGGGGAATGCAAGAGGGCGTGGGAGTCGTTGGATCTAACAATGGAAATCATACTATTGAAAAAACTATCGGGGTTTTAAATAAGTGGGACCCGGATTATATATGTGAAGGGGTAAAATGGGTTGGGATATATATATGAGTGGTTAGGGGATACAAAGTGGAAGGGTTAATATGTAATGGGGATTAATATAATATGGGTTTTTAATATTAAAGTGGGGATTTAATATAATAGCGGGGTTAGTAAATTAACATGGCGGGATGTTAGAAATGTATTAGGAATAGGATAAAATGATATCGGGGAGGGGTATTCGCAATGGGGCCCGATATATTTTAATTATTTTAAAACTATGTAAAAGTGGGTTTTACATGTTTTTAATGGAAAATGGAAGTTAACAAGGGGGAAGGAGTTTTAGTGATGGAAATGGGTTCTTGGCTAGGGAAAGGGGTTTATAGGAAGGGGAAATAATTAGAATAAGGGAAAAAGGGATATTAGCAAAAGGGAAATTTGTTTTTACATGGAAAAGAGTTGGGATAAGGGGAAATTTTTAGAAAGGCCTTAGTGATATGAGATAAACTAAAATGATGCTTTCCATAACCTGTGAAAGTATTCTACCTACCTTTTATTTATCCTATCATTTTTACTTCCTTTATTGGGTGCATTTAAGCTTGCCGACCCTTTTATTTTCAATGGCTCAGATTAAACTGATGAGCTCATTTTATTCTCTACATAACTACTGATCTGCCAAGATTAAATAGTTCGGCTAGATCTTTATTCACTAACTATCATGAAATGAAATTTAAAGGCATGAATGAATCAAGATTAAACTATATGATTCATCATGAATTGTGGCATTTTGGACAAACTGCATACAATTTTTATTTGCATAAGTAACTAAACTGAGAGTAGTGGCATTTGAATGTGTAACACTTTTAGGATCTATTTTGTTTCTTTTTGCGGGGTTCATACTTTATATCCTTTTTTAATCTTCTTTTTTTCTCATCCTTTGATTTTTGTTTTAGGACATACCCTCTTTTCATTTTTTTAATATGGCAAAACATTTACAGAGAGAAAAGGTATGTACAATATTACAAGATTAAAAATAGCCAATTCAAAATTATGATTCCTATTATCATAGGACCCTAACAGGTGCAATTATTGTGATTTTTTGAAATTTATTATTCATCAAAAGTCGACACATCTTATAACAATATTTATATTAATTAAATTTTTATTAATGTATTTGAATTTATGTTTGGATTAATTTTTTATATCATATCATAATTATTGTGATTTTTAAAAATTAATTATTTATCAAAAGATGACACATATCTTATAACAATATTCATATCAATTAAATTTTTATTAGTGCATTTGAATGTGATGTTTGGATTAATTTTTATATCATATCATCAAATTTCACATCTCTTCATTATAATATTTAATCATCCATAAATTTAATTAGTGCTGTTACATTTCACAGCGACAATGGAGAACACAATAGAATAAATTAAAACATATTATATATATATATATAAGGCAGTCTTTGTCATACAAAATGGGACAGTTATTGATATCCATTTGTCCTTCAGTTGGGACACTATGTCCATTACATTAAACAAAATGTCTGATTTCACAGACAAATATTTCAAAAAATACAATGCCTTGCTTTGGTATCCAAACATAATGATCATCATTCTTCGCTTGAATTTCTGTCACCGCTAGAGATACTTCCATGACTTGGGTTATTTTTAGGAATGTTTTGTTCACGGTGTTGATTGTTTTCTTCTTCTTCTCCTTCCATCTACAAACATAAAAATAAACTATAATGAGTGTATAAACATTGGTGAGAATAATGAAAATCACAATATTAAATAATATACATCAAGGTAAATTGAAAATAAATGACGCACCATAGTAATAATTGACTCATGAACTATACAAATTCTTTCAAAACCATGTAGTATGCCATCTTTCAAGGTTTCATATATTGGCACAGTTGCATACTTTGTTTCCTGCAAGTTTTACACCCCATAACAAATCATATATTTAATATAAAAGATTTTGTTGTTCTATTAATTATAGACAGAGCTAAGTAAAACAAGATCGATAGATTCTTACAAATTCCACAATTAATTTCTGATATGCCAACATATACTCACAACCCATATTTAACCCAATGTCAATCAATTCGTCTGATGGCTCTTCTTGGTATGTTAGCACCTGTTTGAACTCATTCAACGATGATTTTTGTAAAATAACTTAAAATATACAAAAATTAAATCTAGTTAAGTTGTTATAAGGAGGTAACAATTACTCACAAACTTAGATATAAACCCTTTTCTTCCTTGTCGTCCTGTTTTATGTGCTGAATGGGTTCCATTTTCTTTTCTTTGCTGCAAGAAAATACTTGAAAATTAATATTTAATGCTAAATTGTTTATTTATTGTACCTAATGATCGAAAATTCAATGATTACATATTACATTTGAAGCACGTTGTTGTTGAGATGGCTCCTCCTGCGATGCAATTTTGTCCATTTCTTTGACCATCTCCATGTACACCTTTTTGGACATTCCTACTGGCATATTTTTAATATCAGCTCGTTCATCTTTTAAGATTTTCATAATCTTCTTGAAAATGTAACATGAAAATAAACTATTTAATTTTTATATTGATATATGAAAAATAAATATAATAAAAGTGATATTTATAAATAATTCTAGACAAAAATTTAAAGGAATATTACTTTTTCATTCCTTCTTTTTTGTTGTTGTATGTTTTTGCTATTAAAAGTCTGACATGTCTCATTGACCAATTCTCTGGAAACTCTTCCTGTAGTTTAGATAAAATTTGGTTCTTGGAATAATTGGATTGATTTTTGTATTGTAAGTGGAAAGAATGTCTATACATCCGTTCCACTAGATCCCTCAAACTTTTGTAAAAGCTTTTACCCCTTTCGTTAACCTCCAACACCACTCCAGATGAGCTAAGGAGCAATTCATTTACATTTGCATATTCTATTTTCTTTTCTTTTCTTAAAACAACATTCATTTTCTGAGTTTTTGGTCCCTGTAGAATATTAAATAGATATGAATTAATAGATTGTTTGACACATGTTATCTAATAATTTTAAGTATATTATTAATGAAAATTAAAAAAGGAAACTCATATTGGACCGATAGTATTTTTTCATTCACCTGATTTATCCTTTTGCAATTTTTCCATCAAGCTTTTACGCTTTTCTGGTCCTAGATCAGAAATAATCTTATTGAGCTTCGTCATTTTGTGGCTCTGAATGATACACAATAAACAATACATATTAGTTAAACTTACATATAGTTCAAAAATAATATTTTTTGTAAAGAATTTATAAAGAACTTGCATTTTTTTCTTTTCTAGATGCATTATCAGTATTTGTTGTTACTTGATCTCTTGTTAGCCATTTCTTTATCAATATGAAACCTATACCATATCATTCATTAATATATTTTATAGATAGATTTTCAACTTTTCAGGTGAAAAAAAATATATCAAGTAACTGGTGAGCTATTCATGGTGTACACACCGATGTCGATGAGTCGTTGTCTTATAAATGCACCACCCAAACAGTATAAAACACCGTACGGTGTTCTATGTTAATGATTCACCCCCCCCCTCTCAGTATTTTTCCCAACAATTGGTTTCAGAGCAGGTCCTTCTGAAAAAGCTTAGCCGCTAGAAGGAAGATCAAGCAAGATGAGAAATCAAGAAGGAATAGCATCTATCAGGCCTCCGCTCTTTAATGGAAACAATTTAATCTTATGAAAAACAAGGATGAGATCCTATCTTCAGTCCCTGGGAGCAGATGTATGGGCCATTGTTGAAGGAGGATATCAATATCCAGCCGCAGTACCAACAGATTCGACGGAAAAGAAGAATTATGAATCAAATGCAAAGGTGGTCAATGCTATAACGGGAAGTCTGACAGAATCTGAATTTTTCAAAGTCATGCAGCTAAATACAACAAAGTAAATGTGGGACAAAATCATTCTAAGTTATGAAGGTGATGCAAAGGTAAAAAGTGCAAAACTCCAAACTCTCAGAATTGAATATGAAAATTTGAAGATACATAGTGATGAGACAATTGCCAGTTTCTTTTTACGTCTTGATGATGTTGTAAATCGTATGAGAAATCTGGGAGAAACAATAACCGAATCTACTTTGGTTGAGAAAATTTTAAGATCTCTAACGGAAAAATTTGAGTCAAAAGTCTCTGCTCTTGAAGAAAAACAGGATCTCCAAAATCTTACTGTGGGTCAACTTCATGGCATACTAACTGCTTATGAAATGAGAAGAGGAGGACCATCTGAAGTCAAAGAAGTTGTCTTTAGAGCTTCTACAAAAGGAAAAGAAGTACAAGAAGCAGAAGGATCAGGATATATCTCAGAAGTAGATGAGGTAAATTTTGTGAAGAAACTTCAACTTGGCACAGGACAGTTCAAAGGTAAGCTTCCTTTCAAATGTTTTGATTGTGGAAGAGTTGGTCATTATGCTGCTAAGTGTCCTTATAAAGAAACATCTGCAAAAGGGAAGGAAGTAGTAAGAAGGAATAAGAACCGGTCTAGCACTAGAAAGAGTTACTATACTCATGAATATAGTGATGGGTTATCTGATAGTGAGGAAGAATGTGAACAAGATCTTGGAATTCTCATGGCATTTGAAAAGGAATCTAGAGAAGAAAATGATACTTTTATGGATGCTCTAGAGGACAAAGATTTCCTTGATGAAAAAAATCAACTCAAAATATGCTTAGAAGAAAGTAAAATAATCATAGAGACTCTGAAAAATCAGATTGAAGAAGATAAGAAACACAATGAGAAATTAGAATGTGAAGTGGTAAGTCTAAGAAAATAACTTGAAAAAGTAAAAACTCTGAATCTTAGATTTGCTAAAGGATATGAAACCTTGGATGAGATTATCAAGGTACAACGTTCTCCTCTTATAAAGACAGGTCTTGGATATACTGGAGAATCTTCTCAGGCTTCAGCACCAAATTATCTAAAAGCAGCTACATCTGGTTTACAATATTCTGCCATTTAGCAAGGGAATAAAGAACCTTTACAGGTAAAGCATGATCATTTCAATTCAAATAACACTAACAGGACTATCTTTCAAATAAACACCAATCAATAGGTAAATTCAGGAAGAAGATTTCATGATCGCAGAAATTTCTTCTTCAATGGACAATGTTTCTCATGTCACAATTTTGGTCATAAAGCTATTCAATGTGTTGCATATAAAACCATCATGACAAGAGAAGCAAGAAAGAAAAGGATTGATATTAAAACAAAGAAGAATACCTATAACAACTTTTTTCCTCTTCTAAATGAAGTTGAATGTGCTTATTGCAATAACTTTGGCCATGAAGAATCTGAATGCAGGAGCAAAGTTCAACCAAAAGAGCATTTTCCTTCAAGCTCCAAAGTATGGAAAAATAAGGAATTATAGGTTGAAAATTGTGGCATAGCGTTATTTGTAGAAGGTGAAGAAAATCAATGGTACATTGATAGTGGATGCTCAAGACACATGACAGGTGACAAAAACAAACTTCTTGCATATAGTGCTCTAGAAAAGGAAAAGAAGGTTACATTTGGAAATGATACTCCTACGGTAATTAAGGGAAAAGGGTCTGTGTTTCTAAAAGAAAAGGTGAAAGCTAACGATGTCATGTATGTGGATGGATTAAGGCATAACCTATTAAGTGTAAGTCAAATGTGTGATCAAGGAACTGAAGTTGTCTTTAGTTCAAAAGAATGTGTGGTTCGTGATCTTGATACAGGTAAAACAATTATAAAAGGAAAAAGAAATCCAAGCAACCTGTATGTATTAAAAAACTACAAAGAACAATGTTACTTGAGTAAATCTTCAGAAAACTGGCTATGGCATAGAAGGTTGGGGCATCTGAGCTTCTCTCAGATCAACAAATCAAGCAGACTTAAAGTTGTTCGTGATCTTCCCAATATTACTCTACCTGAAAATATCATATGCAAGTCTTGCCAATTTGGTAAACAGACCAGAGTACAGTTTAATGCCGAGGAAGGATCATCAAATAAGCCTCTTGAACTCATTCATACTGACATATGTGGACCTATGAGGAAAAAGTCACCACATGGTGAACAATACTATATCTTGTTTATTGATGATTTCTCTAGAATGTGTTGGATTGGGTTGCTTAAACACAAAGATGAAGCATTTGAGAAATTTCAGATCTTCAAAGCACTAGTTGAAAATGAATTAGATCTAAAAATCAAGTGTCTTAGATCTGATCGAGGAGGAGAATATACATCAGATGAATTTCTTGAATTTTGTGAACAACATGGCATAAAAAGACAGTTTTCTGTAGCTGGCACTCCACAACAAAATGGCGTAGCAGAAATAATGAATAGAACAATTCAAAAAATGGCTAGAGCTATGCTTGATGATTCCGGAACACCTGACACCTTTTGGGGTGAAGCAACACATACAGCGGTAATTATTCTTAACAAGGCACATGTTCGTGTAAATAGTGATAAAACGCCATATGAACTCTAGTATGGTAATCCTCCCACTGTGAAGCATTTTAGAGTTTTTGGAAGCAAATGCTTTATCAAAAATAATGATGAAAAACTTGGCAAGTTTGAACCTAGAGCAGATGAAGGAATACTTCTTGGTTACTCCTCTAGGAGTAAAGCATATAAATGTTACAATAAAAGACTTCGGAAGATTGTTGAATGTATTGATGTTGTTATTGATGAGTCTCCTGCAGCCCCAAAAGAAGAAAAACAAACAACAAATGAAGACGATGGTGACTTATGTACTTCTACATCAAATAGCAATGATATAGACAGTGAACCCAATGAAGAACCTGAAGATGATTTATTTGAAAAGGCTCCATCCAGATATGTTCAAAAGAATCATCCAGAATCTCAAATTTTGGGAGATAAGGGATCAGGTGTACAAACAAGAAGGACTCTTGTGGGATCTTCTAGCTATTTAGCATTTCTATCCACTATTGAACCACACAATGTCAATCAAGCTAGAAAATATGAATGTTGGATTCAAGCCATGAATGAAGAGCTTGATCAAATTGAAAAGAATCACACTTGGGAATTAGTACCAAGACCTCATGACAAAAATGTCATTGGAACTAAATGGATATTCAAAAACAAGTTAAATGAGAATGGGGATGTTATAAGAAATAAAGCTAGACTTGCTTGCAAGGGGTATGCTCAACAAGAAGGTATAGACTTTGAAGAAACTTTTTCTCCTGTAGCCAGACTTGAAGCCATAAGAATGTTTCTTGCTTTTTCAAGCTTCCAACAAATCAAAGTTTATCAAATGGATGTTAAATCTGCCTTTCTCAATGGTGATCTAGAAGAAGAAGTTTATATAGAACAACCAGAAGGATTCATTTTGGGAAATGATGAAAAACTTGTTTGTAAACTTAAAAAGGCTCTATATGGTCTCAAACAAGCTCCAAGGGCATGGTATTATCGTCTTGACAAATATCTTCATCAACGAGGATTTTCAAAGGGGTCTGCTGATAGCAACTTATACACAAAAACTGAAAATGATAAACTATTGATTGTAGTTGTATATGTTGATGATATCATCTTTGGAAGTAATGAAGAGTCTATGAGTCAGAAATTTGCTTCTGTTATGCAGCAAGAATTTGAAATGTCTTTACTTGGGGAACTAACATTCTTTCTTGGCTTGCAAGTTCATCAAGCAACAGATGGCATATTCTTATCACAAGAAAAATATCTTAAGCAAATTCTGAAGAAGTATGGCATGGAAGAATGCAAACCTGTAAGTACACCAATGATAACCGGATGTAATCTCAGTTCTCATGATGATTCTCCCACGGTGAATCAACCAGAATACAGATCTATGATAGGAAGTCTACTTTATCTCACTAGGACTAGACCAGACATTATGCATGCAGTTGGGATTGTTGGACGATTCCAAGCTAATCCAAAAGAGTCTCATCTTCAGGCTTTCAAAAGAATATTCAAATATTTACAAGGAACTCAAGACTTTGGACTATGGTATCCAAAGAATGCTGATCTCACTCTTCATGCTTACATTGATGCAGATTGGGCTGGAAATGTTGATGATCGGAAAAGCACTAGTGGTGGTGCATTCTATATGGGGCCCCGGTTAGTATCTTGGTTCAGCAAGAAGAAAAACTCTATTGCCTTATCTACAGCAGAAGCAGAATATGTGGCTGCCGCATCATGTTTCACTCAACTTATTTGGATGATGCAAACCTTACAAGACATTCAAATCAAATGTTCACCTCCTATCTCCATTATGTGTGATAATACAAGTGCCATCAGTATCTCAAAGAATCCTGTTATGCATTCCAAGACCAAGCACATTCCCATCAAGTATCACTTCTTACATGAACAAGTGCTTGAACAAAAGGTGAAGTTGGAGTATGTTCCCTCCAAAGAACAAGTTGCTGATATATTTACCAAACCTATGCCCAGGGAAGCATTCAAATATCTCAGACAGAAGCTGGGAGTAGTCTCTGCCATGCAGAAGATCAGATCTACTTAAATTCAGAATATTAAATTGGATACGCGGGTTTCCTGAAAGATAGTCGCGTATATACGCGAGTTTATACACAGAAAATCACGTATGGGTGATTGCTGACAAATTTTTCGGGGTCAGCATTCTTCAGCACAAATATGATGCTGTTGGGTATCTTTGGATGCACAAGCTAAGGGGGAGATGAAGGAGTGAAATGACTCAAGAACAGGTGTACAGGTTCAGGGGAAGCATTAGCCTTGCTGAGAATTATGCATTGTTGGCATGATGATGGTTCTATGATCTCTCTCTTGAGGTCTTTTTGGTATTTGTTACGAAAGATCATTGTTGTAATTTGATGAAAAGGTCATGTTGAGACCTATGATGTAAAATTGTAATTTTCAGTCATGTAAGGACTTGTTCAATTTTGTAAACCCACTTGGTTGGGTAGTTGAGTCAAATTATGTAAATCCACTTGGTTGGATCATTGATGTAAGTATGAGTCCTTGGTGATAGGAAAGGTCATATAATCATGTAATTCATTGAAAAATATGTTTTGAAGATTCAGCGTGAACTCAGGGGGAGCATGGTAACTTCAATACACATAAGATCTACAAAGCTCTTCTTTCTACATGAGAAGAAAAATCTTGTTTTGGTTTTGATCCGCCCGTTTCCCTTGATGTCAAAGGGGGAGAGTATCATGGTGTTTTCATAATGGTTATAATCAATGTATCTATCTGTTGTGGTGATCAAACACCATCATGGTTGCCATCAAGTCCAAAGGGGGAGATTTTTGGCAATATGATGCAATGTGTTGTCCTTGATGGCAACCTACTTGATGAAGTTGATGGCAACATACTTGATGAAGTTGTTCTTGATGGAAACTGAGTTGATGAGTTTGTTAATAATGTAAATCTGATACACAGAGCAGTTCAGAAGTAACAAAGAAAATCGCCAGAGAAATGATTAATAAGATATGTCACAAAGAATACGCGGGTTTGTAAAGGAAAAGTCGCGTATGTACGCGGAAATGTATGTGACAAGTAGCGTATGCCTATTTGCGCTCTAAATTCATAAAAACCAAGTGATTTTACCATGGTATTGACCCATTGTATTGAGCGATGGAATATCTATTTGATCCCGTACAGGAATACCATTAGTAGTTGAATGGTTTTGACTCATGGTATTGACAAAGGCTAAATCAATTTAAGGAGAAGAAGATCATAGTGCAATGTGTGCATGTGTCTGGGTTTTAATGAATACTTCACTCTGAAGTATATCTGCATGGTGGAACTCTGTTCTTAATTTATAGATCTGAATCTAAGATGCACCTATGGATATGATGAAGGTTCAAGATCTCTAGATCTAGAAATGATGAATCTCTAGGATGATTTGAAAAGAAATGATGAAGACCTGGAGTAAGTCTGATGAAGAAATTGAAGAAATCTGGGTAAGTTTATAGATCTAGTCTGTTATGCAAAGTCTATCTTTTATAGATCTATACGCAGGTTCGTTTCATGAAAAGCATGTGTATACGCGGTTCCTCTTAAAGAAAAGCGCATATGGCAGTCAGGGTTTCTAAAAATAAAATGCACTGAAGTATACGCAGGTTCATCTTTGTGAAAGCGTGTATATACACAGGTTCAGTGAAATAAAAGCACGTATGGAATCTAGGGTTTTGCTGGAGTATGTGGAATGAAATGTCTGATCTGTTATGATGTTTTACTGCTATCTGTTAAGGATGTATTCATACAGATCTGGGTTGTTTGAATGTTGATTGTGCTGCTAATTATGTTGATTAAAGATCAAGTTGTTTGATGATTCAATGACTAAATTGATGAAGGAAGAATGACTGTATAAACAGTTCTGCATGGTTGATATATTGTCTGAAACAGAGATCTGAATTCAGATCTGAATATGAGTCTGAACTAATTCTGAAAGAAAGCATACACAGAAGAATACGCTAGTTGGTGAAAATGAAAGCGCGTGCATACGCGGAAATGGTGAAGAAAAGTCGCGTATACAAAGGTACTATGCACTGAGGCATACGCAGGTTGGTGAGCAGAAAAGCGCGTATACACGCGACTTCAGTGAATAAAAGTAGTGTATGATATTTGAATCAATGAATGATCTGGGTTGAGTTTACATCTGCATATCTATTATGAAGTCTGGGTTATCTCTGATATTCTGGTTATAGTGGTATCACTGTTCTATTTGAAGTATTGGGTAAAGTATGTTTGTTGATAAGTGAAGGGTTATGTTGAAGCTGTTTGATCCAGTTTGAAAATTGATGAAACGTGGTCTGCAATGGTGCTGAGGGTCAAAGCCTTCAGTAAGGGGGTAGTAGCTCCCTTCCAGTGGTAGCTGGTAAATGAGAGCAGGGGGTAGTAGCTCCCTTCCAGGAGAGGCTGGTAAACGAGAGCAGGGGGTTGTAGCTCCCTTCCAGGAGAGGCTGGTAAACGAGAGAAGGTTGAATCCTTTTGCAGGTAGGTGCCTGCGTGCTGGTATGAGTATGCACCAGCACAATGTTGTAAGATGTTTTATTTATAATAAATATTGAAGACTGAGACGACGGCAGCGATGGTTTTCTCCCGAATTTGGTTTCCACTTTAAATCCTGGTGTTCATGTGTGTTGCTTATGTGTGATGATTTATTCTAGTCTTACAACACATGTTTACTGCTTACTAAACATCTAATGAATGAATGAAGCAATGATCTAAGTAAAAAAAATTATCTACATAATGAGATCTCTAGTAATACGCGAGTTTCATTGAGGATATCCGCGTGTATACGCGACTTGGGTTCAGTAAAGTAGCGTATGGGTTTTAGAGAAAGAAAAAGTAAAAATTTTTCAGTCTGCACTAAATACTGATTCACCCCCCCCTCTCAGTATTTTTCCCAACATAAATCCATGACAAATTCTGTAAAAATTGGATTAATATTTGTATTCCCACATAATATCATGGTAAACATGAATGGAGGTGGGGTCTTGGATGGTCCATTTCCAAACCATGGTTGGAACAGAGGTAAAACAAAGAATTTCCATGATGTACGCACTCATAAATAATGGGGGGATTTTCTTGGAGGTAAAAGATATATTTTTTATGTATTGAAGGATTTGGGAAGAAATATTGTTTGAAAAAATGGTACCCCAATCCATAATGTAGGAGTCTATGACGAAATCCATAAGAGGTACCCATTCAATGGAAAATTTACTAGTATTGGGTGAATAATATAGTCTACACATCATAGAAGAAACATGACAGTAGGGACCAGCTAGAGAAGTAGAGGAAAACATACCCTTTTCATCATGCTTGTGTTTGTTGGATTTATTTCTCCATTTTTTTATAGTTTTTGACTGCAGCTTGTTTTCCTTTGAAAATTGTTCGAGGAAATATTTTCCATAAAACTTCTGGGGGTCTGGTATATGGTACATTCTCATCAAATCCTTTGATCAAAATGATCCTATCATTGGGCCTCTAGTTGTCTGAAAGTTTCTGTCACCAATGTTAAGATTATCAATAATCCATTTCACCATATCTGAATATGGTAAACTCTTAGGGAGTTGTTGAAGCCCTGGAATTTCATTGCAACAACATGGGGGATAACCACCCGGTATGGACCTTAAAATCAAGTCCTTTTCCGTTTGGTGTAGTGGCTCCTACTGGGGATAATGGGACCAGTTTCCCATCAAGGATGATGAGGGTGTGTTTAATTTAACATGCAAATGGAGGAATGATTCTTAACTAAATATAACCTATTTATGTAATAATCAAATGCATCTATTTATCTAACTTAATATATAACCCGGGAATAATTACCATCAATGCGATCTATAAATATATCTTACAGTAAAAGGTAATAAAGATCATTCAATCACTGAAAGAGATTAAATCATGTAAGATAATTATTTTGACTAAATAGTTAGTCAAAATAATTATGTAAAATATATCACATATATCGATTGTTTTATGTATTTGGTAAGGAATTACAGCTGAAACATTGTACAAAAGTGCATGAATGATAAACTGTAAATCAAATTTCATACATATCACAATATAAATAGAAATTATTGTAAACTCATAATCAAGAATTAATCATAAAGATAATAGTACCAGATATGATAAGTTCTGCTCATGAAATCCACAATATTGACCTGCTTCTTCTCAATCCAAATATACTTTAAGAGTAAAAAAGTGAAATTTCAGTAAAGCATACTCCAATTTTCAAAATATTAGATCTTGTTCCATATTTTGTTAAAAACATTCACAAAAGTACAGAAGTGAAAGCTTTTGCAAATTGTTTTTTGATAAAATTCTGGACCCCTCTCTAAATGCATGAGAGAGGTTTAAATACTAAAATAAGTAAGTCAAAAATAGATTATTACAAAAAAAGCTGAGGATGTTTCAAACAACCTTCCTCATAGTAAGTAAAATGAACTAAAGTATAGAAATTAAAAAATGACAAGACTGCTTAGTTGCACTGATTTCTTTTTGTCACTTGGTCTTTGAGCTAGAAAATATCCATCATTGGCTTCAGTTGAGTCGGCTGAATGATTTTGGATATTGCTTGACCCTTGAATAAAACATTTGAAAGTGTTGGCACTATCTTTCTCGTGGAATCAGTTAAGGAGCGCAAAGTCATACAATGGTTATTTGGTCTGATCAAGAAATTCTAGTAATTTTCTTGATCCAATTCAGTTATCTACTTAATTGATTATGCATGTTTCTCGACGCTTTCCTTAAACTGCTTCCCTAATAGCTTGACTTCTAGAATTTCTTCAAATGTACATTATTCAATGAGTTTGGCATTCTGAAGTTGTTCATTGATAGACTCAATGATTTTTCTTGCTACGTTGCCTGCCTTTGATGCCGCTTTCTGTACTTGTTTTAATTGCATTTCCAAATATTTGAATAAAATATCCTTATGAGATTTTTCAATCTTTGAGAGATCAACCCTCTTCCCTTCCTCAGATTCTTGCTAAGAAATAAATTCAGAAAATTTCTTATCAATCCTTTCACATTCCAATTTTTTTTTTCCACCTGTTGAGTCAATAATTTACGTGTTTCACAATATGAATTACTAGCAGAGATTTGTTGGCATAAACTTTCTTGTTGTTTTTTCAACTGTGAATTCAATTCAAGTGCGTCTTTAATGAATTGTTCTGTTTGAGTTTGATTATTGAGCTTGTCCATTGTTGCTTCTATCTATGCATATTTTTTCAGAGATGTGCACTTGATGCTCCAATTTCAACCATTCAAATTCTTTCTGGAACTGTGCCATTTGTATTCTAGCTTGCTGATTGGGATTGTGTTTCTCTAGATCCAGTTGTTTTTCTAGTACTTGGACCTTTTCTTCTCTTTGTATAAGAATAAGTTACACTTCTGTTGCTTTATCAATTGTAGCATTTTCATATGCTCCTGCAAGCTGTGAAATTTTAGTAATATTTTCAGTTGGATTGACAAGAGTGCCTTTCCAAACAATATATAATGACTCATTACTAAGGGTTGTCAGTGTTTCATCAATTCTTATTTTTTTTGTCAGCTTCTTCACTAAATATTTATGAATTGGAATGTAGAAAATGTCCAATGGAGCTATCTCTTCAATATTCAAAACAATTATTTTAGTAGGGAAGACCGGGATGATTTCCTAATCTTGAACACCTAGTGTTTGTTGAGGTGCTATTTTTGTTTCTGGTAACTTCTGAATCTATTCAAGAGTATGAAATATTGATGATCCTTCGGGATTAGGATTAGGTGGTATTTGAAGTTTTTCAGTAAACTTATACCACTATTTTCTTAAATGATCCACTTGGTATCTTGCTATCTTATTAGGTGTAGATTGAACTTCTTGAAGCTCTTTAGAAGATGCCTTTTCTAATCCGGCTTCATCAGTTCTTTTCTGAGCATGTGTTTCAATTACTTTAATTACATCTTTAATTATTTTATCAGGAATTTCATCATTATTTTCATATTCATTTTTAGAATGATCTAAATCTTGGGACTCATGTTTGGAACGTTTTGAATCCTGAATTAATTTCACCCGTGACTCATCTTCAGGCATATCTTTTGAATCATAATCTAGGCTGAAACTAGGAGTTGGCTCACTAATTTACTCTATTTACAACAGGTCCAATGGGACCATTTTTAATCTTTTATTTCTATATTCATGGAAGGTTTGATATCTGCTACACTAAGTCTGTTGGATGTTATGTTCAATACCTCTGAAAATTTTTCTGTCCCTTCAAACAAATCATCAAAATTAGTTTTCTCATGCATGAATGGTCTGATTGTAAGAACAGTAGTAAAATATTGGATTGTATTGTTGGGACCATACTATCTTCTTGGCATAAAATCTAGATTAAAAGAGGTAATATTTGGGATCTCCTTTGCTACATGACCTATATAAAAAAGAGAAAAGGAGCCACATTGTACTAGAAATTTAGGCCAAATAGATTTCTTCATATCCTTGAGATGCTTGGTTATACCATTTCTTGTTGTTTGCTATGCAGTCTCCCTGGCCAAAAAAAAATTTGGGACATAATAGGGAAAAACACGGGGAGATGCAAGACTCATGAAAAATATGATATAAGTAAATGTTTCTTCTCCAAACCATTTGGCTACAGGAATAATATCTGCCTTGGCCTCTTTAGAAATCCTGGGGGCTCTCTCATCAAAAATGATTTGGTGGACAGGAAATATGACTCCTTGGAAAATTTTATAAAAATAGGAACAAAATTTAGATTCCCACAAGCCTTTGTGATAGACATGAATAGGACTAGGGTCTTGACTGGTCTATTTCCAACCCATAATAGGATAATTTCAACAGAAACATATGGCGTCCATAATGTATCCACTCATGTAAAAAATAGGGATTGACCTAGTAGAAAAGAATCTATTATGTTTGTACTCTCTAATAGTCATGTCCAAATTATTGGATAAGATATTGGCCCAATTCATAGTGGTAGCATTGATGGCAGGACCTATTAGGGGAATCCATTCAACATAAAATTTGGTGGTATCAGGCTTGGAAAATAACCTACACATCATTTCTGCTATAAAATTATGGGGTGTTGGTAATTGTGCAATCAAATACATACCAAGTTTATCCTGCTTAAATTTGTTGCGATCAACCTTCCATTCTTTCACTACATCCATCGGGTCTTCATTTTATTTCACAAAATTTTTAAGAAAACCTTTATCATAAACCTTATGTGGTAGTGGAAGATCATACATAGCACGCAAATCTTCAGGGGTAAATGAACGCATGTCTTCTTTTCTTGAGTTCTTGAAAGTTCTGTCTGTGACATTTACATTGTCAATGACCCATCTCACCATGTCAAAGTATGGTAAAATATTCGGTCTTGCGGCTATCCTGTGTAAAAAGGAACTTGTCACCTCGAAATAGGAAGAATCAGATGAGTCAGGTGCATTCCCTGTTGCTACTGTTTTTAATTCCCTTGGTTTCTCCCTTCGAGCAAATTTTACATTGCTTCCCAGGAAGTGGTTCCACTGTCATTAATGCAAGTAGTATCTAAGAAGAGTGGAGGCATATATGTGACCTCAGAGGTGGATGTGTTGGCTCGAGGGGTCTTGAACCAAGTTCGAAGGTTAAGGTTTTCCAACAAACCCCTATACTATTGGCCCTTTCAGAATTGACCTGCTTGTGCAGGCCAAAGTCTCACTTGAAGCAGTATGGGAGGGTGCTGGAACCAGGTTTCCGCACCCTGGGAGAGAGCAGGTAAGTCAAGCCGATCCACAGTTATCAGATTTATACGCCCAGAGGTCGTTCACAGTAGTTCCAACAAATAACCAGAATACAGTTATCAGATCTAATTAACAAGCTCGCATCGACGTGCGTGCTATCAGCTATAATCATAGAACATTATATTCGCAATAGATTAACAGATCACAGATGCATTTACCATAAACAGAGACAATTTGCAACTTACAAATAGAGCATATAACTCAAGTCCGCATCAACCCTAATAGATTAGGTCCATATAACATCAAATATCTGCAATACTTTCGCACATCTATATTATTACCCAAAAATCCTCTTACATTCCCAAATTACCACCTGCGCACACAACCAGCAGGGTCTGCACACAACAGGATAAAGGATCTCCATGCACACAGCCAGCAGGAGTCCAAACCCAAACAACCCTACCATATATCTAACAGTTCGTACTTTGCATCAATCTCTATTCATTCCTACCTATGACTTAAGAAAGGTTCATCTATTTATAACAATTTAGCCTACGCATCCATTTTGTGGACTCTTTCTCTTCCCTTGACCCATTTACAATGCTTTAGGGGCTTTGACCCACCCCAAAACCCCTGTGTTAGACTAAAAAATACAAAATTATACAAAATGTTGTGCTCAACTTAGTGTTCCTAAATTGAGGTCATAAATTATCAACCAGGGTTAGTAAACTGCTGAAGTGAGGTGCACTATATGTGCCTAGGTATCTATTTCTCACTACGTTGTGTTTAGTGTTTTTCTGATGTTTTTGATTTTGTGGTTTTTTGTGTCAAGAAGGAAAACAGCTAAATGTTGATGAAGGAAAAGAGCTAAATTTTGATGAAGAACAGTTGTTGGTCACACTAAAAATAGAGCAAAACCTATACTAAAGAACAGAAAATGCAAAGTTTGATAATGACTTATAGTAAGAAAATAAATCACAACATGAACTCAATAACTCATAACATAAACTCATCCAATTCATTCATTAGAAATATGTTGGAATAGCTTGAGAAAAGGACAAGTTTAGTACAAATTAGGTTCTCCTAAGTAAACAACCATCTTACAATATTACAAAGAATCTCATCCATGGCTAAAAGTTTATTGGAACACAATTGGGAAAAGACTATTTGTAGCACAATAAGATTTCTACTCTGAATTAACTTGTAATGCTAAGGTTAATCCATTCTGCAGCTCAACTTGTCACCACTAAGCCTCATTCGAAAGTTAGATATTTTCTAAAATAGTTTTTGGGAAAAAGGCTTATTTGTGAAATTGCAAAAGATTGCAGAACAATCAAGGCCTTAAACTGATATCACTAACTCATTCCTGTCCATATGATGATGCATTAATAGAAAGTCAGAACAAGATTAGTTTGTAAACAATGAAGGCCGTGAAGAACAATGGATAACACTGAACTAGAATGCAATTGATCAAACTTGAAACACAATGATCACAAGTAAACTAGAATGTTGTTAGCCTAACTTTGAAATACAGTGAACTAGAACTGAACTAGAATGTCACTAATCTAACTTAAAGTACAGTAAACAGAGTTAAACTAGAGTTCCATTATCAAACTTGAAACACAGTGACAGAGTTAAACTAGAGTGACATCTACCTCCGGAGTATTTCAACTGAGCTAAAATGCAACTAATTCTATGAAATGTTTCAGCTCTGTCTCATTCGGAGTTAGTGGTTTTTTGGAATAATTTATAGAACAGGACTGGCTGCAACATGTTATGTAAATGAGCATAAAATCATAAAATTCAAAAAAACACAACAAAGCTCTAAAACACCACAGCTATGTCTCACCCAGGGTTAGTGATATTTTGGAAGAGTTTGTAAGGATAAGACTAGCTGTAACAACTGATGTAATTGAGCACAAAATCATAAAGTTCAGAGAAATGCAACTAACTCCTAAATACTACAGTTATATCCCATCCAATATTAGTGGTATTTTGGAAGAGTTTGTAAGGATAAGACTAACTGTGGCATCCGTTGCAAGTAAGTATAAAAAAAAACACAAGTTCAGAAAATTGATTAAACTAGGAATGAAACAAGGCTAAGTTACTCATCTAAACCATATGAACAAAGCTTCTCAGGTAGCAAGGGCCCTCTACCACCAGATCAGCATGCAAATCTACTCAAGATTGACTCAGCTCTTGCAATAAAGTGATGCTTCTTCCATTAAAGGAGAAATTCTTCAAAACATAGTATTTATGGCCTTCTGAGATCTAGCAATAAAACATAAATCTAGCTAGTTGTTTCTCGGTCTCCCCAGCCATACTTATAACAAAATTACATAACTGTCTTTGAGATAAAACAGAAATAATATTCTTTCCCAACTAAAATCAAACTAGGACTCTGGTGGTGGCCTCGTACTATGATTAAGGACATCTCTATAGTCCTTGTCCTATTAGAAGTCTATCTCCTAGTTTTGGTTTCCCACGTGCATAACCACATGTAGAATCGAGCTCAGAATTCGTGGAGAGCAAGAAATGATGGGGGAGTGACGTGGAATATGGCCATATGCGTTTTTCCTTGAGGTAACACCTAGAACCTGCGTAAACATGAGAACGGCTGCGGAATAGGCGACTGGCTACAGAATGACTGCATTTTGTAGCCGAGTCTAGTAAAAAATTGCTACAATAACAAAATCATGAAAACATAGAAAGTTAGTCATTATGTACATTCTTAAAGTAATCCTAATCAATCCTATTGATCATTTAAGCCTGCAATTGATGAGGGACAAAGGAAATGAAGTGAAATGTGGTGGAAAAGAAGGACATCTTTGGGGCTCAACATACCCCCATTGCAAGGCTTTTGCATGTCCTCATGGAACTATTCCATGTACTCTGAGATCTCTTCTAGGACATCTAAGCCTCTTCTTCTGCTTTGCCTGACAGTCAATGGTCTTCTGGGCTTCCTTATGACTAACTTGAATCTCAAATTTTTAAGTGCCCTGCTTAACCTTTTGTTTTTCTTCTTCAATATTTCACTGGCCTTGTGCAACTTTTTCATTTGTAGAGACAGAGTGGTATTCATATCACCTTTGAGCTTAACCTGCTCCCTTAAAATTTCATTCTCCTTCTTGATATGCCTATTGAGTACTTCTAACTCATATTTATATCTTCTTAGCATATCAATTGCAGATTTTGGTGGACTAGGAGTTCTGTCTCTACTTTTTGAAGCTCTCTTCTCTAGTGTCTCAACATAATTGTAAATTTCTTGTTGTGCTAGGTCTATTTCAGGAGCTCCTTCATCAAAATCCTCCTCATACTTGATACTCAGGTGATCTAGCAGTAGGTGTTTCTTCATCCTCAATGTTTATGATTCCAGTTTGTCTAACCTCTGTTTTCTTTAGTATACCTCTAAGCCTGTGGCTCCGTCTCGGTTGAGATTTCCTTTCTCCTACTTCTTCTTATGGGTTTGCCTTCAGGTGGAGATTCCTTGGGTTCCTCAAAGTTATTCCTTACTAGAAACTCATCCCAATTATCTCCCATTTTTCTCAAATGATGTTCAATGAGGATTTTGACTAAACCATGGTGATACAAGGTTGTTTCCAGAAATTGAACCCTCTTTTGAACATTTGAGGTCTTTCTCTTTAAGTTATGAAGTAAGAAAAAGGGAAGATTGATTTCTTCTCCTAAGAAATGCATCATTAACCGAATATGATAAACATAGAGAGTACCAAATCTGCCTTCACAAGTTATAAATTTTTGCAAAATGAGCAACATGTTCCTCCATTTATTCTTCAGTGCAGAGCTAGGAATACCTTTCTTAAAAATGGAAACATCCATACCTGGTGTTTTGAGTATTTGCCTCCATGCCTCGTTATGAAATTCCCTATTTTTGAACCACTTTTCTCCTTGCTTGGGTAATTCCGTTTCTTCTGCAATGAAAGCCTTTGTAATGGTGAATTTAACATCTCCTATTTCGATCTCCGCTTTATTGAAGGACCGTGCAAATGTTTTAGTCACATCTTTGTGAAAACCATTGAATTTTTCTAAAAATTGCAACCACCCAGCCTACTGTAGCATTTCTCTGATTTGTGGATAGCCTTCCAAGTACTTGGTTCCAACTGGTTCAGTTCTTACTATGAGACCCATAACTTATCTTTTCAACCTTCAAATTACTGCTCCTCTGCTCACAGTGAAAATGGCTATTAAAGAGATGTTTTTACTCCACAGATGTTTCCTCTGTTTTACAGACCGGAATGGCTAAGAATTGGCTGCGGAACTCTGCTCATGGTGAAAATGGTTGTTAAAGAGATGTTTTTACTCCACAGATGTTTCCTCTATTTTACAGACCGGAATGGCTAAGAATTGGTTGCGGAAAGAAATGATATGGAGTAGTTATGAAATGAGTATAATGCGGTGAGGGTGATTCACACGGATTAATGAGTTGAGAGTTATTACGGAAGAAAAGACCGTGGAGATATTTCGTGAGAAATTCAAAATCATCATTAAATACTTTGGCCTAGTGACATGACTGATAAAATCACTTCAGTACTTAACCGTTAAGTTTTAAATGATGATTGGATATGGCAAGATGGAAGGGATTTTCTCCAAATTTTTTATGATAGGTTTGATAGGCATGATCAACACGACTAATTAAAATAACCTTTTTGAATCATACATGACTTAAATATGCTAAAAATTTTCATGATCTGTCACTATAATAATTTCATAACTTTTACCTTTGCCTTTCCTTTGATTTTTTTTCTTTTGGTTTTGATATGCCTTGTCCCCCTTTGGAAAATCATTGATCTTCAGTCCTCATAACTCCTTTGATTTTGTTTGTTGTCTTGGATATGCAGGATCAATTCGCTGCTCAATCAAGTGATTACTGGATAGTGCCTTCAGGATCTCTGGCTGTAGAATGTCCGAATGGCTGCAGAATGTCTGACTGATTACGGAATGTACCTGTAGAAGTCTTAAAACATGGAATGGAAAGGTTTGAAGCATGAATGGAATGTTTGTGTGAAATGAGTTAAAAATGGATAATGAAGTATGATGTAATGGAGTATGAGTGAAGTGAATAATGGAATGAAATGAATCACAATTATGAAGTGGAGTGAAGTATGGAAAATGACTTGCAACTTATGATCTGTATTTTTCAATTGCAGAAAGAAATCAATCTTAAAACTCTGAGATGGAAATGAGGTGGACCATGGAATGAAATGGATGAAGTATGGATGAATGAAATGAAATGGAGTATGGATGAATGGAGTGAAATGGATCATAATTGGAATGTGAATCACTTATGATTTTATGATAGCTGCTTGCAAAAAAAGAACAAACTTGAAAAGCTAAAGTGTCAGAAAGATTCTGATTTTCACTCTATCTTTTCTGTATAAACATGCTAATCAGTGATTAGTTTTCATGTTTATACTTTATTTTTTTTATTTTTATTTTTATTTTATTTTTTATTTTTTATTTTTTTATGCTTTTGAATTCAGAAAATTCAACTAAGTTGATGAAGAAGAAAAATTCTTCTTCATTAACTTCACATCATTGTTTTCCTGAAATCTCTTGACAAATTCTTCTCTTGAAAGTGGCTTGTGATACAGCTTCAATCTATGACCATTTACAAGAAAAGTGACCTTCTCTTCATCTATTGTTCTGATTTTTATTGCTCCATTTTAAAAAATTCTTATAATTTCATAAGGCCCAAGCCAATGTGTTTGGAATTTACCTTGAAAATCCTTGCACTTTGAATCAAACAAGAGAGCCCAGTCACCTTCTTTGAACTTATTTTCCTTGATGTACTTGTCATGCCATCTAGTCCTTTGTTGTTGTACTATACTTGTTTTCTGAACTACATCTTGTCTAATCTCATCCAATTCATTAATCTGCTCCAATCTGTGCTTTTGTGCCTCTGTTAGATCAAGTCCTAGCTGAACTGCCATTTTGAAAGTTTGAATCTGGAACTCTATGGGAAACAAAACTTTCTTTCCATAAACAAGTTCATAAGGAGTATGGCCTGTTGTGCTCCTCCATGTAGTTCTATAGGCCCACAAGGCTTCAGGAAGCCTATCTTCCCAATCTCTTCTATGCAAATGAATAGTCTTCGTTAGGATCCCTTAAATGACCTTATTAGTAGATTCCACTTGACCATTTGCTTGTGGATGATAGGGAGTAGATTTTTTGTGTCTAATTTTGTACCTCTCCATCATTTGTTCCACTAGATTTGATGTAAATTGAGCTCCTTGATCTGTAACAATTTCCCTTGGGACACCAAAACGAGTAAAAATATCCTCAAAAAGAAAATTAACTACAGATGCTTCAGTAGCAGAAAGTAATGGCTTGGCCTCTACCCATTTGGTAACATAATCAGTGCAAACTAATATATATTTCTTTTGTCTTGATGGAGGACTAATAGGTCCTACAAAATCTAAAGCCCATTTCTCAAAAGGTTCAATATGTACCTGAGGCTGCAATGGCATCTCACCTGAAGGAGAGGGTTTCCCTACCCTTTGGCAACTGTCACACCTTTTGACATACTCTTTAGCATATTTAAAAAGGGATGGCCAATAATATCCTAAATGAAGGATCTTATAAGCTATTCTTTTATCAGCAAAGTGTCCGCCACAAGGTTCATCATGACATGCCTTGAGGATCTCAGGCATCTCATCTTCCCGAACACATCTCCTAATGATAAAATATGGACCTGTTTTGTATAACTCATTAGCAACCCATGAATATTTTGCACTGTCATAAATGATCTTTATTTTGTCTCTTGCATTCATTATTGAAGGAAATTTCCCTGAAACTAAATAATTAGCAATGTCAGCAAACCAAGGAGTTTGAGTAGAAATTGCAAAAAGATATTCATTAGGGAATTGATCTTCAACTGGAGTATTGTCTTTGATGTTTTGGAGTCTAGATAGGAAATCAGCTACTGTGTTTTGTTTCCCAGGCCTATCTAGAATGGTAATGTTGAATTCTTGTAAAAGCAATAACCATCTTATGACTCTGCCATTAGTAATTGATTTGTTCATTAGGTATCTAATTGCAGAATGATCTGTGTGAACAAAAGTTTCATAGCATGTTATATAGTGTCTGAATTTGTTTATGGCATGAACAACAACTAAAAACTCTTTTTCAGTTACAGTATAGTTTAACTCTGAAGGAGTCAAATTTTTACTGGTATAGTAGATGGCATAAGGAATCAAGTCTTTTTATCCCAATACTGCTCCTAGAGCTGTATCCGAGGCATCTGTTGAAATATGAAAAGGTAACTTCCAGTTAGATCCCCTTAAAATAGGGGCTTCAAAGATTTTTGTTTTCAGGGTCTCAAAGGCTAACTGGCAATCAGGATTCCACTTGAATTCACAGTCTTTGGTAAGTAATTTGAAAAGTGGAGATGCTATCTTGGTGAAGTTTTCTATAAACCTTCGATAATATCCTGTAAATCCTAGAAAACTTCTAACATCTTTTTGACAACTTGGAATAGATAAGTTAGAGATGACTTCAACTTTTGACTCATCAACTCTAATCCCATCCCCTGAAATGTGATGTCCTAAAACAATTCCTTCAGTAAACATCATAAAACACTTTTCATGACTAAGTGAAAGATTTGCTTCTTTACATCTCTTTAAAAAAATTTCCAGGTTTGTTAAGGCTTCTTCAAATGTGTTTCCATAAACTGTGAAATCATCCATATATACCTCTACACAATCATGTATTAGATCTGAAAAGATTCCTAGTACTGCCCTTTGAAATGTTGCGGGTGCATTGCATAGTCCAAATGGCAATACTTGGTAAGCATAGGTACCCCAGGGACAGGTAAATTTGGTTTTGTCTTGATCTTCAAGTGCTACTTGAATTTGGTTATAACCACTAAACCCATCTAGAAATGAAAAGTACTTTTTTCCAGCTAATGTATCTAACACCTGATCTATGAAAGGTAAGGGAAAATGATCTTTAAGAGTAGTTTTGTTTAATTCCCGGTAGTCAATACATACCCTCCATTTACCATTTTTCTTTGGCACAATTACCAAAGGAGAAACCCACTGACTATCTGAAATGGGATAGATAAAGTTAACATTTAACAATTTCTGCAATTCTTCTTTAACAATTTCCCTAAGATTTGGATTCATCCGTCTTTGAGGTTGTCTGATTGGTTTAAAATTTTCCTCTATATAGATGTGATGAGTGCAAGTCTTGGGACTTATCCCTTTCATATCAGTGTACTCCCATGCATATGTAGAAGAATGTCTCTGTAATATCTTGACTAGCTCTGCTTGTTGAGATTTCTCTAGGTTCTTGTTTATGTTTAAATTTTTTCCTGGAAATATCTCAATTGTAGAGCTGCCAAATTTATCCATGGAATAGAGAGACATCTGTCTTGATGATAAAAACTCAATGTTGGATTCTTCTTGAAATTGTTCATGTTTGTATTCCGAAGAGGATTCAAATTTTTCTAAGGTATTCAGAATCTGGCTATCTTCACTAATTTCTGAAATTGTGAAGAGAGGTTGTAAGTCTTCTTCATCCTCTATCCATTGAGTATCATCTAATTCTGTAATTGTTTTTGTTGGAGGATACAAGGTAAATTTATTGGTTGAACTACCATCAGAGATGTACATATCACCGGATCTACAACTAATGAAAGCATCAGCTGTAGCTAACCAAGGTCTTCCTAATATAACAAGATGCCCCCCTAGATTGTTCTTAGGAGTTAGGATCATAAAATCCATAGGATACTCCCAAGAATCTAGGGACACTGGAATGTCTTCTATTACCCCATCAGGTTTGATCACAGATCTGTCTGCTAATTGTAATAATGTGGGTGTAAAAAGAAGATTAGGAAGTTTCAGTTTATCCATGATTTGTCTACTCATGATATTGATTGCTGCTCCTAAATCAGTAAGTGTGTTTTGGATCTCCATTCCATTGATGTGAATTTTAACAATTGGATTTCCTGGGTATAGATACTTTGGAATGGCCATCTTACCCATCATGATATCTGCTATTTTTCTTGCCAGTTGAATTTTCTTTATCTCTCTTATTCTTTTTCCTGTTTTCTTCATGCTCAACTTCTTTATTGTCTTTGCTAAGATTGAAATTTCCTTGATGGCTTGTAATAATGGGATCTTAATACAAACATTTCTCAGCTCATCTAAGAAATCATAATTAGGCACCATAATTTTTTTTTCTACACCCTTATCAATTTGTAATCTTTCTGGAAAGGGAGGTGTAGAAGTGGATGTTGATGGCTGCTCTAATATAGGAGTTGAAATTATTGGTTCTTTTTGTTTTGATTTTTCAATGTTTGAGTCTTGGAAAGTTGTGTTCTCTTCAAGACTTTTATTTACCCGTAGAGAATCTTCCTCAGAATTGTCTTACTCTTGTATGATTACAGAAGGTTTCCTCTTTTCAAGTATTCTTCCAGACCTAAGTTGAACATCACTAAGGTCTAAAGGAGTGATCAAATAAGTTGGAAACTGTTGGCCTTCTATCATGTATGTGTTCTGAGGATTTTTATTGTTGGGGTTTGGTATGGGTTAGGTAGGCAACTGATTTGTTTTCTGAGGAAATGGTAATGGAAGTGGTTGATTTTGATGTTGTGGATTTTGAGGATTTTGTTGAGGATTTTGTTGAAAATTTTGTTGAGGGAAATGTGGATATGGTGGATAGGATGGTGGATATTGGTAATACTGAGAGTATCTTCCATAGGGATTTTGTGCTCCTTGCGCCCAAGTTTGTGATTGATTTTGAAATTGGGGCCAAGGTTGCTGCCAAGAATTCCAATTTTGTGGGGGTTGATTATACAACTGATCATGTAATCCTTGTGTTTGAGGTCCTTGCCAAGGCCTCCTGGAGACAAAATTGAGAGATTCTGTGGAACTTGTAGGATTTTTTTCTTGAAAGACAGCTTTAAGACCAGGAAGTGAAGGGCAACTCTTGGTCTCATGTTTTTCTGAACAAATTACACAAGTCTCTACTACTTTTGCATCCAAAGGGCACTCTCTCAAGGCATGCTTCTTTCTACATTTGGGACAAAATATTGCTAAGGCATAGGATTCAGATTTTTGCTTGTTTTGTAACTTAAGGGTGTCTATTTGTTCACTAAGACTCCATAAGATATCAGATTTGAATTCATCAAGCATATGTCCTATTTCTGCCCTACTTACTGTCCCAGAAGCAGACTTACTTGCCCTTGCAAGAGCAGGGTCTCTTGGTCCTTTTACAGTTTTAGATTTCCCTCTTGAAAGGTTGATACATAATTCATCTATTTCAGGCAATGTGAGCTGAGATATATCCCCTTTTCCCATCATGTTAAGGATATCTAACCATTCATCCCTAATTTTCTTCAACAAGAGAGCTTTCAAGGTATCTTGGTCTAGGTTTTCCATTTTTTCTCTTTTGATGTTGTAGTTAAATCTCTCCAACAAATCTTCCAAATTTTCATCCTCTTTTTGTGGCATTTTAAATACTTCCTCCTTATGGTTGACTGGCATACAGTAATCCAAATACCTCTCTAGAAATCCTTGTTTCATGTCTTCCCATGTCCTAATAGAACTGTTGATCAAACTCATAAACCACTTCAATGCTGCTCCTTTCAATGTTGAAGGAAATAGTTTTAGTTTTTGAGCATCTTGTAAGTAGTCATAGGTTCTACATAAGACTTCAAATTAAAATTGGAAGGTTTCAGGATCTTCAGTTTTAAGTCCATAAAAGTTTGGAAGGACAGAGGGTGAAATGTTTTTCATAGTTGTATTAGTTTCTTCATCTACTATAGGAAACCCAAAAGAGCTTCCCATTTCTCTTCTACCTCTTCCTCTGCCTCCTTCTCCTTCTGCACCTCTACCTCCTTCTCCTCTACCTCTACCTCTACCCCCTCCAAATAGTGTGTGCTCTCCATTAAAAACTCCTCCTCCCCCTTCTTCTGCCATAGTTGATTCTTCTGTGGAAGTTGAAAGGTTTAAGTCCCTAGCAGGGGTTCCTGAATCTTCTTCTAAGACAGGTTCAGTGGGTAAAGTGGAAGGTCTTTCTAATGGAATATCTGATCTTAAGTCCTCTAGAAGTCTAGGATCAGTAAAGGATCGAATGTGGGTTTGAGTTGGAGGTGTGTTGGCTCTTGGTCTTGGTGAAACAAGTGGTGTTCTAGGAATCAAGCTTATGCTTCTTATGAATCTACCCCTTGGGTCTCTTTCTCTACGCATGTCATTGTTTTTGGGAGGTAAGAAACAAGGCTACCTAGTTACACTTCTCCGACAACGGCGCCAAAATGTAGTGCTCAATTTAGTGTTCCTAAATTGAGGTCATAAATAGTCAACCAGGGCTAGTAAACTGCTGAAGTGAGGTGCACTATATGTGCCTAAGTACCTGTTTCTCACTACGTTGTGTTTAGTGTTTTTATGATGTTTTTGATTTTGTGGTTTTGTGTTAAGAAAGAAAAGAACTAAGTGTTGATGAAGAATAGTTGTTGGTCACACTAAAACAGAGCAAAACCTATTCTAAACTATGTATGGCACTAAAGAACAGAAAATGCAAAGTTTGATAATGACTCATAGCAAGAAAATAAATCACAACATGAACTCAATAACTCATAACATGAACTCATCCAATTCATTCATTAGAAATATGTTGGAATAGCTTGAGAAAAGGACAAGTTTAGTGCAAATGAGGTTCTCCTAAGTAAACAATCATCTTACAATATTACAAAGAATCTCATCCATGGCTAGAAGTTTATTGGAACACAATTGGAAAAGACTATTTGTAGCACAATAAGATTTCTACTCCGAATTTACTTGTAATGCTAAGACTAATCCATTCTGCAGCTCAACTTATCACTACTAAACCTCATCCGAAAGTTAGAGATTTTCTAGAATGGTTTTGGGAAAAATCTTATTTGTGAAATTGAAAAAAGATTGCAGAACAATCAGGGCCTTAAACTAATATCACTAATTCCTGTCCATATGATGATGTATTAATAGAAAGTCAGAACAAGAGTAGTTTGTAAACAATGAAGGCCGTGAAGTCTAATTTTGACAGTTAATACAACCTAAAGGACAATGGATAACGCTGAACTAGAATGCAATTGATCAAACTTAAAACATAGTGACCACAACTAAACTAGAATGCCATTAACCTAACTTGACATGCAGTGAACTGGAACTGAACTAGAATGCCACTAATCTAACTTGAAATACAGTGAACAGAGTTGAACTAGAGTGCCATTATCAAACTTGAAATATAGTGACAGAATTAAACTAGAGTGACATCTACCTCCGGAGTACTACAACTAGACTAAAGATGCAACTAATCACTGAAATGTTTCAGCTCTGTCTCATTCGGAGTTAGTGGTATTTTGGAATAATTTATAGAACAGGACTGGCTGCAACATGTTATGTAAGTGAGCATGAAAGCATAAAATTCAACAAAACACAACAAAGCTCTAAAACACCACAGCTATGTCTCATCCAGAGTTAGTGATATTTTGGAAGAGTTCATAAGATCACGACTAGCTGTAACAACTGATGTAATTGAGCACAAAATCATAAAGTTCAGAGAAATGCAACTAACTCCTAAATACTACAGTTATATCTCATTCAATATTAGTGATATCTTGGAATAATTCGTAAGAGCAAGACTAATCTGTAGCATCCAATGCAAATGAGTATAAAAACACAAAGTTCAGAAAATTGATTAAACTAGGAATGAAACAAGGCTAAGTTACTTATCTAAACCATATGAACAAAGCTTCTCAGGTAGCAGGGGCCCTCTACCACCGGATTAGCATGAAAATCTACTCAATATTGACTCAGCTCTTGCAATAAAGTGATGCTTCTTTCATTAAAGGAGAAATTCTTCAAAACAGAGTATTACGGTCTTCTGAGATCTAGCAATAAAACATAAATCTAGCTAGTTGTTTCTCGGTCTCCCGAGCCATACTTATAACAAAATTACATAACTGTCTTTGAGATAAAATAGGAATAATTGTCTTTCCCATCTAAAATAAAACTATGACTCTGGTGGTGGCCTCGTACTATGATTAAGGACATCTGTACAGTCCTTGTCCTATTAGAAGTCTATCTCCTAGTTTTGGTTTCCCACGTGCATAACCACCTGTAGACTCAAGCTCAAACTTCGTGGAGAGCAAGAAATAATGGGGGAGTGATGTGGAATATGGCCATATGCGTTTTTCCTTGAGGTGACACCTGGAACCTGCGTAAACATGAGAACGGCTGCGGAATAGGCGACTGGCTACAGAATGAATGCGTTCTGTAGCCGAGTCTAGTCAAAAATTGCTACAATAACAAAATCATGAAAACATAGCAAGTTAGTCATTATATACATTCTTAAAGTAATCCTAATCAATCCTATTGATCATTTAAGCCTGAAATTGATGAGGGAAAAAGGAAATGAAGTGAAATGTGGTGGAAAAGAAGGACATCTTTGGGGCTCAACACAAAAATGGACAAAATTCATAGCCGTTGGGAGACCCTGCTCCAACAGTCCCCCAACACAATCTTGTGACTCGTCCCGAGTCACTGTGTCGATGGGGCTTCAACCTACGCTTGCAATAATATGATTGCCTTGGCTAATGGAGGCAACATGCCTTCACTTTGGACAACCGCATTCTGTGTAATGTCGACCAATTTTTCTGATAGTGGTCCCTCAGTCGCGGCGGTAACACTCTCCAAAGTTTGGTTTAGTTTCTTAATAAAAACATCGGCATCCTGTGACAGTTTGAGGGCTTTTTTTGCCCACGAATTTAGTCGGTCACCCAGGGTCTTCTTATTTTGCTGCAGGTCCTTGATATCTTCCTGGAGCACTTTTCTGGTGTGTAGTCGTTGCAAGCGCTGGGCAGGCACTAAAGTGGGCAAGGTGGATTCAATTGTCTCTAACTCCTCTTCTTTTTTCCGGAGGTCCTGGTTTATCCCTCACAAGATTGGATCACACTGGACCTTAGTCCATAGCTGCATGGTGGTCTATAGTAGCTGGGCTCCCTGTGCGATCTGCCCCGTGATAACATTCATGGCCATGGTGACCAGCGTAGTTTGCTAGGCCCAGACCTCTGGGGGTGTTTCGGGCTGTAACTTAGCCTACAGATTTGCAATCTGCTACTCCATGCGTGTCTTAACCACCTGAACTTCATCCTGGGAAGCCTTGAGTGTTGTGACCAGTATTTCTACTTTTTCCTGAGGGGTGGTTGAGGCCAGAATATCTGCAGGAAAATCCGCACAAAGTCGGTGAATTCTGTTCTCGAGCTCTGTGTGCTTTGCGGTGGCGAGACAAACCTCCACCTCCTTTGCAATGATGGTTTTCTCATCTACGCTGAGCTGTTGGTGCACCTATTGGTCTCGATGGTGGATTTCCTAAAAGACAGAGGTGTGGAGACCCTGCAAGGCCTCATGGGGTAGTCGGGCTAAGTTCAGCTGGACCTCTGCACTGGTCTAGACTTGGGGTCTCAGGTCAGATGGACTGAGGACCAGAGTTGCACCAAATAGAGAACAGAGGCAGCTGTCATTTGTAGCTAGTGCTACGCTACTAGCAGCGGAGGGTGGGCGTACCAAGGTCGCACTAATCTTCAGTCAGTATGTTTTTAACTGAAGCATTCACAGCTCAGCCTGAATTGCGCCGACTGTGGCCTGCTGTTGTTCATCTAAGGTAGCCCATATGTCCTCTGTGGCTAGAGTGACTGCATCAGTGATTTCTTCCAGGTCTCCATCAATTAGTGTGATTGTTTCATCACGTTATACTCGCTAAGAACGCTGCTTCTTCTGGGGTGTTCTGACCGGTTCACTTGTGCGCTTTGTGCCGCGGGGGGAGGCAGGTCCGCCAGTTTCCAAACTTTCTGTACCCAAACCAGTCTGTGGGTCTGTCTAGGTCTCTACCTCGATGTCCTTCTGATACTGCGCATCCTTTTGAGTGGCCGCACCGGTGTCTTTTTGGGTACTCTTGACGACAGGGGGTTTGACTTGGGATGCGTTGGTGCTTCCAATGCCCTTCGCGCCCGTTTTGAAGCCAATTTTCCGTTTAGGGGGCCAGAGCGTAATCACGTTGTCAATATCTTCGTCCATAACCATGTAAGGAAGCGAGGTCCAACCTTTCTCCTTATGTGTTCGGATCTGAACATTGTGCAGAGTGGCCTCAAAGGTGGCAATGCACTTGTATCTATCATACATGACAGGGCTAAACTGCGGTCAGGAATGAATAGTTGTGGCTACGCTACTCTGAAAGATGACCTAGAACACCTGGTTGTCCTCGAGTTGTTGCGGATCTGTGGAATCCCACAAATGTGCATAACGATCCCCTTGGCACATGTCCAGGGTAATCTCAGGGAGGACGGACTTTGTAGGAGCTTCCTAGGCAACCACTGCTGTAAGAAACAACAACCAAGAGTAACAAAATGCGCGGCCCTGCTTTCGGGACTCACAAACGTTGGTTAGAAACTCATCGCACAAATACTGTGCCCAGTTAAAACATACTCCTTTCGCACATTGGCCAGCTAACCAAATGACATAGGCTGGAACAGAGGTGACCTGACACTTCCTCATCATTTTACATGTTAATAGCATGGTTCCCAACTGCATACCTTGGTCACTGACGGTCTTGATGATAAATCCATAAGTGTTATGGTCCACATGATAATTTTGGCGCACGAACTCAGCAGTCTCTGCCTCATATTTCTTACCCACGCGCTCCAGGGGGTTTGGGTTGCTCATGGGAAGACCAGTGATCCGATGTACAAGAAAAAATTCAATGGGGATGCTGTCCTAGATCCACAGACAGCCGTCATGAATTAGCGCGAACAATCATCGTGCGAGCCGGTCCGTTACATTGTAGTGTCCAAAGTGGGGCATCTGAAGCAAATTTAGGAGCTCGGACCCCGCCAAACCACGTACATAGCATAGGGGGGAAACTTTGACCCCATCGTCACCATGAACTGTATCAAGGTAAAATTCAAGTGGAGGCTTAGGGAAGGCCTCAAAATTGGCCAAATCATGGTTGTCAAACTTAACTTCATGAAGGTGGCCAAAAGGTTCACCTATGATAGGGACCTCCCCCGGGGTCAGCGGCACCTACAGGTAGGTGATCAAGCCATCGAGGTTCTTTGGCGTGCGTGTTGATGCCCTGTGTGGTCGCATGAAGGGGGCAGCCAGTTGATCGGCTCGGCGGGCTGGGCCTCCTCCTATGCACCCCTCGGGGATTTCATGTTTCGTGGGGAGTTACGGGGCTTTCCTGTGGCCCATTTCGTAGGATTCCGAGTTTTGCTTGAGCACTGAGATTTTTCTTTTCCTTTCTGGGTGGTAGGGCTAGCTATGGAGAGGGTTTCTTCAACATCAAATTCGACCTCCACCACTTCCTCAGTGTCTTGGTCTACTGAGGTTACTGGCTCCGAGATTTTGGCAAGGTCCGTGGCTTTAATTCTGGCACAAAATATGAACTCAGGGTTGCTACTGTCAGAGGGGGCAGGCTTCTCAGACATGAACGAGATGCTAGCAGCACATAACTTCTTACAGCACAACTTCGTCCAGGAAAACCAGGCTACGTAAAAGCTATTTGAGCAATACGGAACCTGTGTCTAATCTATCTCACCTATGTTATAGCCTTGAGTACTGCCCAATGGTAGGGTATAATTCACGCGGGACTTACCATCAAGAAAATGGTAAAAAATATTCCAAAATCACCGCATTAAATGCTGACCGTTCACTCCATCCAATGGTAATTTGTTGTTTTTACCCGATTTGACTGTTTCAACGGCTAGTTTTCGCACCCGGGGTGTGCTCAGCGTATCCCTGCGATCCCAGCATACTCCTGTGCTCCGAGAAATCCTCCCGCGTTCCCGATGCACCAGCTTTATTCTACTGGGATTCCTTCCAACTAAAATTCTGTGTTGCCATAGCCCAGCCTCTCAGACCTCTTGCGTCGTCGTACCTACGTAGTGACCCTCTGCTACATCTTCATAATTTACATACTTCAGGCCATCGTTGTGTAGTACTTCATGAGGTGTGATGCTGATGAATTCCACTGCCCGATGCGTCAACTCCTTTCTTTGTCGTACCGAATATTTGGTAGGTACGATGCCTATGGTTTGGAACGGAGAGATCTCGGTAAATCGCACACCCACAACCCTACTTGCGAACAGCTACGTATTGGGAAATCCTTCCTTGCCCATCTCAACTCAGTACACGTGATCCTACACCAAACTCTACTTTCCTAGCTCGACGATGAATTCAACATCTATTTCTGAAGTATTTGCCACCTGCAGACTTCCTCCCCCAACACAGTCACATTCCGTAGGCATTCTAAAACCCAATGATTTGCAATCATTTTATAGTGTCATCCTAACAGAGGGCGCTGATACTGCTGTAGTTCATAAGTTAGGGCCAACCTATCCCTCGTTGTGGTGGCATAATTTCATTTCGCACCCAAGATTGTCCAATTAGTATATGTGATTGCGTGGTCACTGTCCCTGGTGCCAACTTGTGTACTACCTACTTCACGGGATATTCCTGAAGTAACCATATGAAATATCATCTCCGGAGCGGGGGAAGCGAACATAGGCACAACAACCATCCTGTTTTTGATTTTTTCAAAGCTATTTTGGCGCACGCCATCCCAACTAAATGAAGTATCATGCTTAAGCAGTATTCACACAAGTTCAGTGATCAGTGCGTATCTCCAACTGGATTTTCTATAGTAGCCTATATGTCCCAATATCTTGCGCAATAGCTTCGTAGACGTGGGCCTTACCTGTGTGACTGGTGCGATGAGTGTATTACCGATCTCCTCCCTCTCTGTGTATGATAAGGTCATTGTTCTTCCGACTGCACATCGGAGTTGAGGGTGATGTGTGTACTGCCAAAGTTCCCCATGATCTTCTTAGGTTCTGAACACTTATCTGGATACTCCATGTTTAGTTATATCACCTTGCTTATAGGCCCCTCATCCCAGCAGTTCCCACTCGTAACCCACTTGGTTGGTACTATCGTATTATCGTTTCGTGGTTTTAGTGGTTTCGTACTAGCCACCTCATGTATTAGAGATCCTGCAACTGTGCTTTCCTCCCCTACTGCTACGATCCAGACCTTGTGCGGATCTGGGTTACAATATTTTATGGTGGCCTTGTGGAGCTCAACATTATCCTAAATCTGTGCTTCCCATGTGGGTCCTCCTCTTACTGCGTCGGGACTAGATTCACCAAGCACCTCAGTGTCGAGAGCCTGCAGAGCTCCCTCAAGTGCCTCCAATCCTCTTGTTAACCCAAATGTCCCAAGAATTCATCTCTTAGGGTTGCCCACTAGCGGGTGTGTTGTTGTAGCTCTGCATAGAGTTACCAAGTAGCGGGAATTGGTCCCAAGGCATGAAAAAAAAAGTAAACCCATTCTTCTATGGTATGATCGCACCATTACTCTATCCAAGCAGACAAGTGTTCGCGTGGGTTCCCTGGGCCCTGGAATCTCTTGACGCGCACATTGGCTAGAGATTCAAACCACAGTACCATCATATCCAGAAATTCCTCCCATTCCTGGAACGCCCCCTTATGTGTGTCCCACCAATTTGCAGGTGTTGTGCACATAGCCCGGTTAAGAGCCCATAGCCTTCATTCTCTGGGAACCTCAGCTTCGAAGGTTTGCAAAAATTCCTTTATGCTACCAGAGCCATAAAAGTAGGGTAATTCTCTTAACTCAGAAGATATCTATCAGAAGTCCCTGGTAATTCGCAGACAACATAGCGTGGAGACTTCTTGTAGCCAAATTTTCCAATCTTCTAATTCTTCGTCGGAGTCAAAGATGCATTCGTTGTGCTTCCCACAGCAAGGCATATCGTTAGCTGTGGGGTTGATCCAGTCTTTTCCTTCACAATTAGCTTATAGATGTGATCCATCCCATCTTCCTCGCTTGCTAGCTCAATGTACCTTTCTCCTTCTGCAGGGTCTAGTGGTCCGATCACCCGAGTTCCCTCTCTTTCAAACACCATGCTTCATTTCTTCAAGTTGATAAATCCACCCATATCAATGGCCCAATCCAATCCCAGAAGTGTTGCATAAGGTTCTGCATCTTCTACAATCTGAATGACTTCAAAGATAGCTTGTACCTTAGCCCCAACAATATATACAACCAATTTTGATAATCTCCCCAATGGTATGATCTTCTGTTGATTAGCCATGTGCAGATGGATAGTAGACCATTCCAATTTAGGCTCTCCCATTTGTTGCCAAGTCTGCTTAGGTAGTACATTCGCATCAGATCCTAGGTCAAGAATTACCTGGTCCATCTCATAATCAACGATCTGCACAGTTAATCACATTTCGCGCCCAATTCACCTCTTCTTCTCGTAAAGTTTGTGCACATCCTTAATCTTCGTGGCTGGGGCTGCTTTTTCTGCGCACCCATCGAGTTGGGCTTGGAGGTTATCTATTGCTTGTTGGTTGCGCAACAGCTTCATGTATGCCTGCAAGAATGGTTTGACCTCATCTTCGATTCCACTATTTGGAGTTGATGTCTCATTTTGAGCCCAGTCTTGTCGGGCTGCGACAGGGGTCTCCTTCTCCTTCTGGGGGCCCACACCTTCTGGTTCAGTAGCTGCTTTATGGATCAGAGACTCCGTCTCCACTCTTTCCACAGACCCTTCGGTGGCTGTACTACTGTGTGTTATTACATTAATGGTCAGATCTTATTCATGAGGTTTCGCCTTCATTAGTTGTACATTCTGTGTAGGAGTCTACTGCTTTTCCTGTACCTTGGCCATCAGAATTGGGCAATCCTTGATCACATGGTCCAACTATCTACAATATCTGCAGGATTGTCGAGTTGGGTTCGTGCAGTACCTCACAAAGTGACCTATTTCCCCACAATTATAGCAGATTAACTGGCCTCTAACCCTGCATGCGCTTCCTCCTCGTCCCCTTCCCCTGCCCCTGGCCAGGGACCCTCCTGTTCCTGCGGGGGATCTAGGTGATGAGGGGTTCGACTGTACCCTATATAGGTTTCCCTGGTCGATCATCAGATCATACGTTCAACAATTCTGTTTATCATGTCCTACATACCTACAAAACCTACACCACTATTGTTTTACTTCAGGGATATATGCGGCAAGGTGGGGGTAGTGGTTGGTATCATGCAACCCAACAACACGATAGTCATTGCACCATAGTGTCGGCCCACTTGGTCTCGCAGATTCCCTAGGGCGCAGCGGGCTGGGTCCCAAGGCCTGGATGTATTCTGCCAGTAGCAAACAGTTATCTTTGGTGTGGCCATTCACCCTGCATCGTATGCTCCATATTTCAGGGCTGGCATTTTTTCCTCGCTCCTTGCATAGATTCTGAATCTCCATGTGCATTTCTTCTAGTTGGCCTTGTATCTGTTGTACTCCTAACTGGGTATCATCTCTTGGCGCAACTTCTAGTTTCATGGCAACCTCCAGGGCCTTCTCCTAAATTTCAATGGCTTGGTGACCCATCGGTACGCGCAGGTGGGGCAAAAACATAGCAATGAACCCCTCAGTGTGTTTCCAGTCATCATACTGGAATCCTCCTTCTCTGATCACTTTCTTTAATCGCTAATTTGCTTCCCATAAAAACTCTGACGGTCCTTGCTTGAAGTCCTTCAAGTCATTTACTATCTGAGAGTAGGACTTAGGTTTCTAGAACTGTTGTTTTAATGAATTTTTAATTTCCTCAATAGTCACATTCGCATGTTGGTCAATGTATCCCATGTACTGTAATATTCCAAAAATTTAGCCTCCAAGCTAAATGGAATATTATAGTTTTTTTATCACTAGGTCGGTAAATAAATGGGTTGGGAGGCCCGTAAGTCTCTTGAGTAGCAATAAAAAAACTCCTAATGTGAAAGGAGGAAGAATAAGCAGTTGGATTAAGCACCTTTGGGTGTGAACAGGGGCTGAAACATGTTGATTCAGTCAAATTTGACCAAGTCAACAGCGTTGTCTAGGTACATTGAATCTCCTTGATGAATAGTGCAGTTTTAGTGGAAGACAACTTGCATGAGCTTAGTGGAAAATATGGATGGGACCCAATGTGGAGAGGCTCTCATGCTATATATGGAGGGGATAACAACCATTGTTATTCATGTTTTTATTATCATTGCTATTGGTCTTTTTAGACTTTGCTTCCTCTTGCTGTTTAGCAGGGTTGCAGTGTTGTTTAGCACAAGGGTGTTCCTGGTCGGGAATCCCTACCTCATCCTCAGGGAAGGAGAGGTTCTTTGGGTTACATTTCCTCATTCCAAAATTTTTTCCAAGCTAGCTCCTTGAACTACAGCAAAGTTTATGTTTAGAGCTGGGTTGTGTTGCAGGGTGCAACTAAGGAGGATCTCTTAGAGTCATTTCTGGGCTTGTTTTTCAGTGGAGAGGTTGTCTATTAATTGGTGGATCAGCAAGGAGGAATCCCAGGCATATTTTGACATCTTTGGCATCAGGCCAAAAATTTTCTATTCCTCACAGCACAGCTTCCATCCTGAACTGTGTTATTTTTGGAGGCATTTGCTGGGAGGGTTCATTGAGCTCATCAGGAGGGTCTATTTCTAAGTAGAGGGATCAGCCTTCTAGTTAGAAATACCATTAGAGGAGGACATCATTATTTAAGATCTATCATAGCCTCATCTCATATCAGATCCAGTTTTTAGTGGCATATTAACCCCAGGGTTATTTGTCACATTTAATGTTTCTTGGTATTTCTAGAAATCCTTTCTAGGTTAGCTAGAAATATTGTATTAGAGCCCACATCTTCATTGTTGGGCATATATTTTGTTTCTATCAGCCAGATTCCAATTGTATAAGTATCCAGCAGTAGCTACACTATTATAGACAACACTATCACTGCTCTCCAACATTCTATACAGTTGCAGCAGCTCATGTGCTGATTGTTTTATTCATTGGAGACTTGTTCCCATTGCTTGAGTGGCTTGCCCTCATGATCTTGTTGTATATTTCTGTTGATATCTTAATAAAATGATGGTTTTACATTGATCCCTCTTATTTCATGTTCATATTTGCAGATTTTTACATTTTTATGTTCATGTATTACTGCAATCCCATTTTGGGATGTTACAGTGGTATCAGAGCATAATCTTGGCTCAACCTGTGCATCCAAGACATTATGTCATTTGAAGGAGAAGCTTCTTCTCACAGAAAAGAGAATATTCACAGAGGAAACAAAATCATGACTCCATTATTTGGAGAAATGAAGGAAGAGAGGGTCTCCTTTCTTCTTTTCCAAGCTATGAAAAATATCAAAGAAGATCTCAAGGAGATGAAAGGGGAGAAGTGTGGGAAATTCATGAGAGGGTTTGAAAGTGAAGCAAGCCCCAGCTATCCACATGATAGGTGTGACCATTTAGCCACACATGCAGATCCACAGTTCAGTCTATTTCCCATATTCACCGCAAGAAGGATGGAGGAAGGAGATGCACCAAGGGAGGAGACCTTGAGTGTCTATCTTCAGAAGTATGAGTCTCAATCATGGAGATTAAAGGAGAACTTGGAATTCCAAGCGTTTTTCCAACTCAAGGAAGCTAGAATATCCAGCAACCATGATAGAAGAAAGAGGGATAGAATTTTTCTATCTAACTTTGATGGATTAGCAGAGTGCACAACCAAATCTTGGGTGGAGGAGCTAGATTCATATTTTCAGCTACACCAAGTTTCGGAAAGGGAGGCCATTAGAGTAGCAGCGCTGCACCTCAAAGGTATGGCCCATAATTTGTGGTTTAATAGTTCCTCTTCCTTTTATCATGCAAATAAAAACACTTATGCTAGGTTCACTAAGAAATTGGTGAAAATATTTAACACTAAACATTGTAAAACATCTCTTGTGGAACCCAAAAAATTAAAACCTTTTCATGAGTTGGAGAGATCTATCTTGCCAACTCCACTCCATATTTTAGATGAAGGGGATAAAAAAATGCATGGTACCTTGCCAAGGGAAAGATCTCCTCCGTTTGAAGAACCCTCTTCTATTGGTGAAAACATGGAGAAACCTCTTTCAAGGGAAGACCAAGATCAAGGGTCTCTCATTGATGATGATGCAATCTCACATATTGATGAAGAGGATGAGCAGAGAAGATCTAACAGCGTTGTAACATTGGGAGAATATACATCACCACATGGATATGGGAAGGGAGCCATTACTTCTATTGGAGGATCCCTTGTCTCTTTGCAAAGAGTTCCAAACTATCCAACATGTGGGAACAAAACCACAATTTCGAAGTAGCATGCATTGGTCGTTTTGGGTTGTGAATCTTGGCAGATGGAAGGAGAAGAAAGGAAGGATAAACATCAAGGGATAATGAGCATTAACCCTTATTTATTTTGGGAGGTTTCTGCACAAAAGAAGGAGGTTGTATTGTACAGTGAAGAGAGGGACAAATCAATCCACACATATATACAGTCCACTTCAGATTTTGATGTCTCACTACATGGGGCCATTCCACCTGGGAGGCCACCAGATCTAGATTTGGTAGGATACATTTTACAATTTAGCTCACCACTCTTAGATTCTGGAGATTTGAAGACTTGGGAGGAATCCAATACAACATGGAGAGTTTGGGATAGACTTAAGGAGGAGAGAGGAACTCTTTCATTTTCTGCATCTCACTACATATACTGCGCTGACAGAAGTTTCTACAGTGATGGAGGATGGCATCTTCATGGTGCAAGGGAGTTTCTCCATGGATTTGGAGAGACATAGGGTACTTCCTTTGAGGAAGGAATCCTCCATACATTGGAGTAGATGGAGGCCACTCATGCTTGCATTGGCCAAGGCTGGGAGATTCTTCTTGGATGAGAGCTTCTCATGGGAGGCCAACTTTCAAAGATCCCTACTTCTTTTGGAGCATGAGCAGCTTCATGATGAGCATGGCAACAATTTGGAGGATGACTTTGGCATGAGGGATGTCAAAGGAGTAGACAGAAGCATGTGGGGTGCTTCAAATTTCAAATCTTCAGCGTTGTCCCTTAGGAAGGTTGATCCATATTGGAGGTCTCAACTTTTGGTAGAGTACTCCAAGGATCTTGGTGCATGCATGATACTTGATGACCCGTTTGGAGATGATAGATACATGGCGGTTGGTGAGGTCATCTATTCGTATGGGAGAGTTTTCTTGACAAGAGTTTCTGAGCTCAAGAGGAAGCTCCTACATGTAGCACATGTGGACTTTCTTTCCATTCACCTTGATGCATTTCATTCATTAATGGAGGAGTTCACTTGGGAGGGCATCTAGCAGGATATACATCAACATATGGAGAGATGCATAGCCTGGATGGTGATGGAGAGGTTGGCATAGCCACTTCCCTACTCATTGACAGTGAGGGAGAATTTCCAGTTGAGCCATTTCAGCTCAAGGACCAAAGTACATAGTAGAGGATGTACACTTATGCACCCTGATTTGCATTCCTTTATCTTTTGTGAGCAACATATTGTACCAAGGAGGATATTTCCTTCTTATATATTGTATTGTCATGTACTTGAGGACATTTGCAACATTTATGTTGGTCATTCTATCGATGGTTTGTGGGGGAGGCCACATAATTCTTGGTGTACACCATTGAAACCACATTGTATATTCATGATTCCATCTTATGAGATGACTGTGGTAGAAAAAAAGTGGCTAGGGAAGCACTTGTTAGTCTTTATTTTGAGGCAGGAAAGAGATGCCCTGCGCTGGTTCCATGTATGGAACCTTGATCCACTTTCCGGTTGTCATATGAAAACTTGTTTTCATTGGTTTTTGCTTCCATGTATTGTTAATATTTTTATATTAATGGGGAGCTTTGTTTGGAGAGTGGAATATGATTTGGAGATGCCCATTGGGAGTATGATTCTCCCTACGTTACATGTTGTATGTTTCAGGAGAAACAATGGGCAAACCATGATTGCCACATCACATATTTTTTCTTCATGTGGGAGGAGCCATTTGAAGAACTTGAGTTCTTGGAGGAGGCACTTCATGGCTGAATTGTTGAGTGGGGTAACTTGGGCCATTCTTAAAGGCCATGTCATTTCAGCCCAAAATCAGAAACAACCCCATACTTACCATAAGTGGAGAGAGAAACCACGTCTAATCTCTCCATGCAGCCCCAACACATTGCATACATCGGAGGTTGAGGATTCTTTTGATGAGCTACCTAGAATGGCTCATTTCATTTGGATGATAGCATGGGTTTTGGAGTCTCTCATTGGTCATGAGATCCCCTATGCTTGTCATAAATCCTATCTTGGGGAGGCCATTGGACAGCAAGAAGGTTTCCGCTTACACCTTCCACCTTTTCATGATGTGAGCCATTTGGTTTTGCATGCTAGGGAGGGAGTATTGGAGGACAGATTTATTGCAGATTGTTTTGAGAAGTGGTGGGAACTATTGATGAGGTGGCCACAAGAGGAGGAGGGGAGAAATTTTTCTCTCCTTATACAGTTTCTTGAGGACAAGCAACATTTTGGAGGGGAGGACTATAATATTCCAAAACTTTAGCCTCCAAGCTAAATGGAATATTATAGTTGTTTTATCACTAGGTCGGTAAATAAATGGGTGGGGAGGCCCATAAGTCTCTTGAGTAGCAATAAAAACACTCCTAAAGTGAAAGGAGGAAGAATAAGCAGCTGGATTAAGCACCTTTGGGTGTGAACAAGGGCTGAAACATGTTGATTCAGTCAACTTTGACCAAGTCAACAACGTTGTCTAGGTACATTGAATCTCCTTATTAAATAGCGCAATTTTAGTGGAGGACAACTTGCATGAGATTAGTGGAAAATATGGATGGGACCCAATGTGGAGAGGCTCTCATGCTATATATGGAGGGGATAGAAACCATTGGTATTCATGTTTTGATTATCATTTCTATTGGTCTTTTTAGACTTTGCTTCCTCTCGCTGTTTAGCAAGGTTGCAGTGATGTTTAGCATAAGGATGTTCGTGGTCGAGAATCCCTACCTCATCCTCAGGGAAGGAGAGTTTCTTTGGGCTACATTTCCTTATTCAGGAATTTTTGCCAAGCTACCTTTTTTAGCTACAACACAATTTCTGTTTAGAGCTGGGTTGTGTTGTAGGGTGCAGCAAAGGAGGATCTCTTAGAGTCATTTCTGGGCTTGTTTTTCAGTGGAGAGGTTGTCTATTCATTGGAGGATCAGAAAGGAGGACTCCCAGACATATTTTTACATCTTTTGCATCAGGCCAACCGTCTGCTATCCCTCATAGTGCAGTTTCCATCCTGAACTGTGTTATTTTTGGAGGCATTTGCTGGGAGGGTTCATTGAGCTCATCAAGAGGGTCTATTTCTGAGTAGAGGGATCATCCTTCTAGTTATAAATACCATTAGAGGAGGACATCATTATTTCAGATTTGTCATAGCCTCATCTCTGTAATATCCCGAAATGGGAATGCACAGCAAAGCCTGCTGAAATAATGCACTCCTTAGAAATATGTGCACTGAAATGAGTTTTCAGCTCCTGGATCCCTTAGATTAGTGTATCTAGTGTCTAGATCCAAAAGGAGAGCAAAAAAAATCAAACTAGGCGAGGTAAACAGACCTCCCACCACCTAGTATAGTTGGAAAACACCCAAAGAGAGGGGCTGCAGCTATATGCAACAAACTGCTTCAGAAATAAAAAAGTTTAACTGTTTGAAAGAAAGAGACCAATATGGAGGTTCATTCTTCAGCTATAAATAAGAAAAATAGATTTACAATGCAGCTTATACAGTGTATAATAGAAAGGAAAATAATATACAAGAAGATTCCCTCATAAATGAGGTGCTACAACCACAAGAAATGTTTGAATAAGCTTGACAAAGTTATTTTCATTTGGCTGAAGCAGTAATAGATTAAAACTCAGATCTAGAGTAGACCTGTATACAAAATGATAGATCTATTTCAGATCTGTATACAAGAAAGGCTCCTTTATACACTCCCCTTAGGGATTTCAACAATACATGAATAATAGTGAGTAGATCTGAGATCTAAGTTGCATATCTGCAATAGTATTCAAAAATTTTGAAGCATATGATGTACAGTAGATCAGATCTAAACTAACATGGATTGGATGGCCAATCCATAGATCACCACAGTGAAAGGAAGAACCCAATCACTAGAGATCTCTCCTCCAAGATGATGCCAAAACTCCCTGCACCTATTCTCTTGAAAATAAGGCAGTACTAGAAGAGGAACTGTGCTGTAGGTTCTGAGTATACTTTGGCCTGATCCCAAGATATGGATTTGAAGCTCCTATGGTCTAGAACACTCTTTTCAAATGGATAGAATACTTTCCCATTGAAAGGGGTGCTAGAGATGCATAGATCTGGAAATATCTATCCTCCACTTGCTGCAGCTCACAAGAACAACCCAATCCTAAACAAGATCAGTGTTGTAGGTTCAAGATGAAGCTTGGAAAAATACCAGATAGTGGACAAGAAAAACAAGGATCCTCCAAGAGCTGATCAAGGAAGGAGGTGGGATTCCTGCTCAGGAACACCCAATGCTAAACAACATTATTCTCAGCTAAACAGCTAGAGAATGATATATGTCTGAACAAACCATATATTCAGAAAATGATAATCATCAACAACTCTCTCATGCTGCTCTCCTCTTCCTTTTATAATATAAAATCCTTGTCAAACCCTAAACCACTTCAATGAGTTAGCTCCTTTCACATGTGGAGCCTCCATCTAAAACTACGTTGTGCATCCATGAGGTACATTGCATCTAGACTACGTTGTAGATTTGGTCAAGGTTGACCTAGTCTCATGATTCAAACCCATTCACACCTACAAGTGTCTTATTTACATGGCCCCGATTTGTCTTTGTTCACATGGGCATTGATTTATTCACTCTTTTCAGGAGTTTTACATGTCCTCCTTTTTTCATTTATTCAATCAACAGAAAATGAAACAAAATTGTGTATTCCTCTAAGCTTGGGCTAAGTAGGAATATTATAGTCCTCCCCTCCAAAATGTTGCTTGTTCTCAAGCAACTGATAAGGTGAGTGTTGCAACTCATCTCTTCCTCCATTGGTGTCACAAAAAAAGGATAAGCTTCTCTCATAAGCTAAGTGATCACCAACCCATCCATCCATGACTTGTTCCAACAATGTCCTCATGAGAGGCAAACAACTCATCCCATAAGGAAACAATAAATCACATGAGACAACCATGGTTTGCCCAATGCCCTCCCTGAAATATAAGGCAGGAAGTACAGGGAGTGTAGTCATCCAATAGGGCACATGCATGCCTTCCCTCCTTCCTCCATACATCCCCATAAAAATAACAAGTACATCATCAATATAGGGGATCAAAACAATGTGCCAACAATAAGAAATTTGTTCACATGGAGGTGGATTATAGTCCCACATGTGGAATCAGCGCAGAGCATCCCCTGCCTGTATCAAACCAAGATTTGGTAAGTGGTTTTCCCAACACTTAATTGCTGCCCATACCATCTCACCATAGCTGAAAGTGTGAGATATATTTGGTGCCTTTGGGAAGCACCCATCATGATGAAAAATCTCCCTTGTTCTTCCAAGGGAGTGGCCCAATTCAGAAATTTTTGGGACCCAATATTTGCCATGAGGCTTAAAAAATATTACTCCTCCTTGGAGTCATGGCCTGCAAAAACATGGTGTAATAATGCATGAAATCATAATATAAAAAATATGTACTAAGAGCATGCTCTTCACCAACAATCCTCCTCCTATCAATGGAGTGGTGCATAGATTTACTCCCTCCTTCTAGGGAAGAAAGAGAGTGCTGATTTGACTCTTCCTTAGGGTCATGTTACTATTCCAACTCCACAAGTTCCATGCATCTCTGAAAATGCTAATATAGTTCTCTTTCAAAGCCCTCCCAATAATAGCTCCTCAAAATGATATTGTTGAGCTTCATAGAATAGGTGTGGCTGAAATTGAACTCTTCATAAGCCCTCTGTAGTAACTTCTCCTTGAGCTTTGAGGCTCTAGACAAGAAGATCCTACCATGATTATAGATGACTCCATCAAGGATTTAATAGCTCTCTTCATGAAACCAGTCATCAAGAATCATGCAAGTATGAAGATCCTTGGAATATTCCACCAGTAGTTGGGATTTCCAATAGGGATCTAATGTGCCCAAAAATGACAGTGTTGATAGTGTGTCATCTGAAGTGTCTGCCATGTTGTGGTTATTCTCCTTGACACATCCCATGTCAAAGGTGTATGTTTGAAAGCCAAGCTTCCCATTTTCCTCCTCCTTGACATCTCCCATGCCAAAGGTACAAGGTGGAAGGTTGCTAGTCCTTCCTTGCTGCCCTCCTTGCTCATGCACATGCTCAAAAGAAAATGGAAGTTCTTGGAAGTTAGTCTCCCATGGAAGGCTATCATCTATCCAAAACCTCCTTGGTTTTTCCAAAGTATGCATGTGTGACCACCATCTCTCATCATGTATGGAAGAGGATCCTCCAAACAAGCTTGTCTCCTGATTCAAGGATTGCCTTCCTTGCTTCCTGATGGTGTCATCCTTCAATATTGTGGCATATTTTCTTAGCGTAGTATGGGATGAGAGAATGGATAGTGATGTTAAAGGAAAAATGCTTTCCCTCTCCTTGTACTTTCCCCATACTCTCAGCGCTGAAGCCTGGTATTCTAATGCTCCCTCCCTCCTTGGATCTATGAAAGGAGCCTCAATGCATGAAACATATTTCATCAAATCTAAATCAGGTGGTCTCCCAGGTGGTATACCACAAGATAATGATGTCTCATGGCTCATTCCCATGTGAAAAATAGATGGGAACATAATATGATTGCTTCCACTGTGCAAATCCATCTCTAATCGCTGTGTGGAAGTATCATGATAAGGAGAAGTTGGAGTAACTTCCCCATCTTCTTATTCATCACCCACCTTCTGCAAAATCTCACAGTATAAGGTTCTCCCTTTAGATGTAGTTAACTCATGAACACCCATCATCTCCTTGGTGTCAAGAGTATTGATCACAAAGGACTGATCCATCATAGTGTGTGTTCCAAAATTTGGATGCAGTGTTGGAACACATTTCCTCCATTGTTTTGTCTCTTTTTCTATCATCATAGAAACATGCTGCTCATCTTCTTTATGTATAGGATCCTTGGGGCCTCCTTGCAAAGATACAAGAGCCCTCTTAGTGGAAGCAATAACTTCATCTTGATTTGTCAATAAAAAGAGATCTCCTCCTACTGTCACAACACTAGAGGAACATTTCAGTTCTTCTTCTTCCTTCTCCTCATCAATGGAATATCCCTCATCAATAAGAGATCCTTTCCCTTGATATCTCCTTGAAAAAGGAACACCCATGTCTTCTTCTTGAGAATAATTCTCTTGCTGAAGTGAGGCCTTTGCCCTTGGAAAATCGTGTAGTAGATCTTTAACCCCCTCAAATTTGTTCTGAAATGGAGTTATCTTCATGGATCTTTCCATCTCATTCAAAGGTTCTGATTTCTTGGGCTTAGTTTGTTTACCCAAAGAAATTTCAGATGGCATAGAATCAAACCTTTTCACTAACCTCCTAGTGAACTTTGCATAAGTAGAGATGTTTACATTTTTCAATTAAGAAGACTCAAATAACCACCAGGCATATCCTTTAACTTGGAGGTGCAGTGTTGCTACTCTTATGGTTTCTTCTTCAGAAATTGGATGTAGCTGAAAATATGTGTCCAATTTCTTTACCCAAGACTTGGCTGAGCTCTCAGGTGATCCATCAAAAGTAGGTAGGAAAGTTCTATCCAAGGTGTGCTGCATGCACCCTCCTCTTCTCATAGTTCTGCTAGATCTTCTCTCTTGTTTGAGTTGAAAAAACTCTGGAAAGCTTAGATTCTCTTTGAATCTTTTAGACTGAGATTCATATTCTTGGAGATAGTCACCAAGAGTCTCCTCTTTTGGTGTCTCTCCTTCTTCTTCTCCTCTTGCAAGGAATGTAGGCATGCTACAACGCTGCAGATCAGATTGTGTGGCTGAATGCTCACACACATCATATGAAGTAGTGGGGCTTCCTTCATGTGAAAACCTCTTCAAGAGATCTGCTGGTCTTTCATTCCTTATTCCCTTGATTTCATTCTCCAACTCATGCATAGTTTGGAACAGAGTTTTTGAAAACTCTTTCCCTTTCAATCTTCCAGATGAAGGGTTTGGACCCTTGTCTTCTGTGTCTTTAGTGTAACTACACTTCCTCATCAGTATTTTCTTTCCATGAAAAGACATATTGGATCTTCAATAAGCAAAGCATAGGTTGTGCCAAGATAGTTGCTCTAATACCACTGTAATATCCCGAAACGGGAATGCACAACAAAGCCTGCTGAAATAACACACTCCTTAGAAATATGTGCACTGAAATGAGTTTGCAGCTCCTGGATCCCTTAGATCATTTGATCTAGTATCTAGATCCAAAAGGAGAGCAAAAACAAATCAAACTAGGTGAGGTAAACAGACCTCCCACCACCTAGTATAGCTGGAAAACACCCAAAGAGAGGGGTTGCAGCTATATGCAACGAACTGCTTCAAAAATAACACAGTTTAACTCTTTGAAAGAAAGAGACCAATATCGAGGTTCATTATTTAGCTATACATCAGCAAAATAGATTCACAATGAAGCTTATGTAGTGTATAACAGAAAGGAAAATAATATACAAGAAGATTCCCTCAGAAATGAGGTGCTACAACCACAAGAAATGTTTGAATAAGCTTGACAACGTTATTTTCATTTGGCTGAAGTAGTAGTAGTAGATTAAAACTCAGATCTAAAGTAGATTTGTATACAAAATGATAGATCTATTTCAGATCTGTGTACAAGAAAGGCTCCTTTATACACTCCCCTTGGGGATTTCAGCAATACATGAATAACAGTGAGTAGATCTGAGATCTAAGTTGTAGATCTGCAGTAGTATTCAGAAAATTCTAAAGCATATGATGTACAACAGATCAGATCTGAACTAACATGGATTGGATGGCCAATCCATGGATCCCCACAATGAAAGGAAGAATCTAATCACTAGAGATCTCTCCTCCAAGATGATGCCAAAACTCCCTGCAACTTTGCTCTTGCAAATAACGCAGTACTGGAAGAGGGATTGCATTGTAGGCTCTGTGTATAATTTGGCCTAATGCCAAGATATGGATCTGAAGCTCCAAGGGTCTAGAACACTCTTGTCAAAGGGATAGAAGACTTTCCCAGTGAAAAGGGGTGCTAGAGATGCATAGATCTGGAAAGATGTATCCTCCACTTGTTGCAGCTCACAAGGACAACCCAATCTTAAATAGGATCAACACTGTAGGTGAAAGATGAAGCTTGGCCAAATACCAGATAGTGGACAAGACAAACAAGGTTCCTCCAAGAGCTGCTTAAGGAAGGAGGTGGGATTCCTACTCAGGAACACCCAATTCTAAACAACATTATTCTCAGCTAAACAACTAGAGAATGATATATGTCTGAACAGACCATATATTCAGAAAATGATAATCATAAACAAATCTCTCATGCTTCTCTCCTCTTCCTTTTATAAGATAAAAGCCTTTTCAAACCCTAAACCACTTCAATGAGTTAGCTCCTTTCACATGTGGAGCCTCCATCTAAAATTGCGTTGTGCATCCATGAGGTACATTGCATCTAGACTGCATTGTATATTTGGTCAAGTTTGACCCAGTCTCATGGTTCAAACCCATTCACACCTGCAAGTGCCTTCTTTACATGGCCCAGATTTGTCTTTGTTCACATGGGCATTGATTTATTCACTATTTTCAGGAGTTTTACATGTCCTCCTTTATTCATTTATTCAATCAACAGAAAATGAAACAAAATTGTATATTCCTCTTAGCTTGGGCTAAGTAGGAATATTACAATCTCATATCAGATCCAGTTTTTAGTGGCATATTAAACCCAGGGTTATTTGTCACATTGTATGTTTCTTGGTATTTCTAGCAATCCTTTCCGGGTTGCCTAGAAATCTTGTATTAGAGCCTACATCTTCATTGTTGGGCATATATTTTGTTTCTATCAGCCACATTCCATTTTTATATGTATCCAACAGTAGCTACACTATTATAGAAAATTTTTTCACTACTCTCTGGCATTCTATATAGTTGCAGCAGCTCATGTGCTGATTGTTTTATTCATTGGAGACATGTTCCCATTACTTGAGTGGCTTGTCCCTCATGATATTGTTGTATATTTCTGCTGATATCGTAATGAAATGATGGTTGTACATTGATCCCTCTTATTTCATGTTCATATTTGCAGAGTTTTACATTTTTATGTTCATGTATTGCTGTAATCCCATTTTGGGATATTACATGTACCAATCCAGGGCTCTCCCTTCAAAAGCAAGGGATAACTATGCCTATTTCACCGCATCGCTTACTACGTTCTCCGCAGTCCATATCGATCCTGCGACAAACCCAAATTGATCCATGTCCTCATCACCCACACCTTTGAAAGTAGGTAACTTCATGTGTGCAACCATATCATCTTCTGGTGGGGGTGGAGGTGAGTTTTTACCCCTATGAGGGCTTGATAGTGGCGTCGATGGAGGGCTATAAGTAGCAAAATTTCTTACGAGACTGTAGATAGATCGATCCCCCTCTTGGTTAGTTCTGTAGTACTTACCCCTACGTGTTGTTCCCTCACTCTGGTTGGAGCTCATTCACTCCATATGGCTACAAAAAATGATTTTTTCGCACAACAAGATCTTAATCAGTAATGGAAAAGTCTTTAAAAACTAACCTCAGACCCCCTTGAAGAACCTCCACTCCGCTTTTGAGTCAGATACAAATTGATCGACTTCAAATTCATTCACAAATCCTCCTATCACACTGTCCACCCAGTTATCTACCGTGCGAGTAATGGTGTTGTCAGTCTCTTCTAGCTGCCAGATCCATTCTGGGGTCCACTGGGTGACCCGCTCCTCTCTCCAACACTTCTAAAATTTGAATAGCCGTGCGAGCCACTCCTGGAGCTCGATCACAATTTTTACAAATAAGATCTCGTAGATCTCCATGAAAATATACTTATTCTTCCACTCTTCGGTGGTTAACTTCTTACTGTTGTTTTATTTTACTACGAATTGTTGAACTTGTTTTTCAAACCATTCATCGATTTCTTTTCTTTCAGGTTTCCAATACGGCCTTAGCATTACCCGATCTCTCTAAAAATTCTCTCGGTCCCAGCAATGGAACCATTTGTTGGCTCAAGGGGTAATGACCCAGGTTCGAAGGTTAAGGTTTGCCAACAAACCCCTATACTACTGTCCCGGAAAATCCCTATACTACTGGACCTTTCGGCAGTGACCTACTTGCGTAGGCCAAAGTCTCACCAGGAGTAGTATGGGAGGGTGCTGGAACCAGGTTTCCGCACCCTGGGAGAGAGCAGGTAAGTCAAGTTGGTCCGCAATTATCAGATCTATACGCCCAGTGGTTGTTCGTAGGAGTTCCAACAAATAACCAGAATACAGTTATCAGATCTAATTAATAGGCTCGCATCCACGTGCATGCTATCAACTATAATCACAAAACATTATATTTGCAACAGATTAACATATCACAAATGCATTTACCATAAACAGAGACAATTCGCAACTTAAAAATAGAGCATATAACTTAAGTATGCATCAACCATAACAGATCAGGTCCATATAACATCAAATATCCGCAATACTTTCGCACATCTATATTATTATCCAAAAATCCTCTTACATTCCCAAATTACCACCTGTGCACACAGCTAGCAGGGTCCGCACACAACAGGATAGAGGATATCCACACACACAACCAATAGGATTCCTAACCCAAACAACCCTACCACAGATCTAACAGTCCGTACTTTGCATCAATCTCTATTCATTCCTACCTATGACTCAAGAAAGGTTCATCTATTTATAGCGATTTAGCCTACGCATCCAATGGTTCAAAAACCATGGTTTGCGGACTCTTGGTCTACCCTTAACCCATTTACAATGAGTTAGGGGCTTTGACCCACCCCAAAACCCCTGCGTTAGACTAAAAAATACAAAATTATACAAAAATGGACAAAACTCATAGCCGTTGGGAGACCCTGCTCCAACAGGATGTCTGGGCAATTTCTTTTCCTTTCTTTGTCATTTTTGCTGATATTTATTTCTCGAGTGATTTCCCGAATTTAAGAAAACAGATAAATCAGAGTAGAGATGAAGATCAGAGGCAGACGGAGAAAGCAAATTTTAATCACCATAAATCGTAAACTCGACACTTTTATTTGAAAAATGCCATAGAAATATATCAATATTTTCGAGTCCTGAAACAACTGAATGACGTTAATATCTCATTAAACATTTATCAAATATTTTACATGTTTTACCATATATGTCCAATGAGGAGATTTATATTGTGAGATATTTTTAATGTATCAATTAATTAAGCATCGCTTCTATAACTTTGTGATAAATGATATATCGCAAATCGCACATTGCATGGGCATTGTTATTATGTATCTTGACCGCAAGTGTTTGCGAATTGCGATTTGCACAAATCGCATATCGCATTTTATTAAAGCTGGCATGACTTTTCATTTATTTTTATGTTGCGGAATGCGATAAGCGATATAACTCAAAGTATTGCGCTTTATTGGAATTTTTGACATCTTTAACATTTGTTTGTTGTTCTATCGGGTCTGATATTATCGCATTTCACTTTTCAAATGATATTTATATTGGTTCATTTTTTGGAAGGTGCAATGTGATTTATAGTTATAAGGGATATTTTACCTTTTTAACGAGAAATTTGTATATGACTTGAAAAAGGTCTTAGCGCTATCTCAATTCGCAAGTTGTACGTGTGTTCCAACATTGTTACCTTAGCAATATTCGATTTGCGCTAAGCGAAATAAGATCAAAGCAGAAAAATGTTCTTGTCTTTTATATCTAAAGTTTTGTAAGACTTAAACAAAAGCGAAGTAATACATCCTAAGATTTATTTGTTTTTTTAAAGGGTCCCCATTTATTATTCACAACTTTAATCGATGTAAAAATAAATGGGAGGGTCATTTCATAGTACAACAATTGGCGATTCACTGGGAGAACCAGTTATCTCTGATAATTTTAAAATTTCTGTCTTTTTCAAAATAAAAATAGTTCAAGAAATGTAGATAACATGAAATTTAAGATAAGTAATATTTCTCTAAATCATAAAAATAAAATCACCTCATTACTTTTCACTTTATATCCTCTTAAAGGTGAAAATTATTTTGTCTAAATCAGTATTTACTGGGTTAAGAGATAAAGTAGCATATATTTTTTGCATATTAGTTTTAAAATATCCTCATTTTTCACAGGTAGAGCCTCTTCTGCAATTAGGTATTAATAACCTTGACAGGTTTACCTTTTAACTAGTCAATGATTTAGTATCCCATCCAAATAAGAATTTGGTTTTAAAGATAAAACCTAGGTCATATACTTATTCTTATTTTCTCATTTTTTTTTTATACTTAAAAGTCGTTGTCCTGGTTTGGTGGCCAAATAATGACAATGACATTCATTGGTTGTAACTTAGTTGAACAAGCTAGCTCGTGATGAGACCCGTTGTCTTTTGATTGAAATAATCTTAAGCCATTACCCTATTTTGGTATGCAGTTTTGGTAATGTCAGTTAGTTATTCCCCTATGAATATGGTAAGCAGGCTCGTGATGAGACCCCTTATCTTTTAATATTTTTGAAAATGTATTTCATAATATTAAACCTTAAATAGAGAAAAGTTTATTGGATGGGGAGAATCAATGACTCAAGAGTTTCTGGATGAAAATTTTAGAGTTACAAATGCCTATTTGCAAAGAGTATTTTACTTAGTTAAAGATACTTTTCTTGACCAATAATAGTCAAAAGTCTTTTATAAAGTTAGAGGCTTCTCAAAGAACAAATAACTTTGTGGACAACAATAAATTTTTCAGAGAGCCAAAACCTTTTTATTTTTCAAATGTTATAAATATTTCTTTAACAGTCACTATATATAAAAGTGGAAATAAAAAAATATTCAAAGAAACTTTATTGTGAAGTCAATAGTTATACTATTTCAACTTTATTTTCCTATGAAAAGTAAAAGAAATAATGTACAAGGGATAGAAGCGGTTATCTTCTATGAAAAGTATTTCTTCAAAATCTGCCCATTTACAAGCAAGGATTCTTTCCTGCCTAATAAATCTTGAAATAAAAATGTTGATGGGCCGATTTTCTCAATAATCTGAAATGGTCCAAGCCACATTATTTGGAATTTGGTATGCATACCCTTTTCCTCATGTGATTTTTCCCACTTCAATACTAGGTCTCCTAGTTGAAATGATTTTGGGCTAACAGAGTGTGCATCAAAGGAAGTCTTAACTAACTGCTGATGGTGAGCATGTGTGATTTTGGCTTTATTTCTTTCTTCAAGTTTGAGGATCCATGCTTGCCTTAATTGGAAGGAAGAAGGAGTTTCTTCAATAAAATGGACTAGGGATAGAGAAGGAATATCTACGTTTGTGGGGAGAACAACTTCTTTCCCATAAACTAGACTAAATGGAGAAGTGCCTATTGAATCCTTCTGTGTAATCCGGCCTGCCCATAGAGAAAATGTTAAATATTTGTGCCAATTCTTTTGACTTTGATGAACAATTCGTTTTATAATCCTAATGAGATTTTTGTTGGATGATTCTGCTAAACCATTTCCTTGAGGATAATAGTTGGCAACATATTTAAGTTTGAAACCTCTTTTAAGAGAAAATTCTGTCTTTGCATTGCCTGATAAATAAGATGCAGTATCAAATATTAAGGTAGTTGGTAAACCAAATTTGGTAATAATAAATTGGTCAATGAATTAAATCATGTTCTCGGAATTAGTTATCTTTCGCAGAATTTCTTCCACCAATTTTGTAAAATAATCTGTTGTTGTAAGGATATATCTATGTTGCTTTGAAGAGTGAGGAACGATCTCACCTATTATGTCCAGACCCCATTGTTCAAATGGTTGTTCAATGTTGATTGGTTGTAACGATAGTGCAGGTTTCCTTTTTCTTGTAGCAGCAGTCTGACAGGTTTTACATTTTTTACATATTGATGTGCATATTTAAACAAAGTTGGCCAGTAATAGCCAGCATGCATAATTTTGTGTGTCGTTGTGTCTCCTCCAAAATTTCCACCAGCTAAGCTGTCATGAAGTTCCTGGAGAACCTTTTCTGACTCAGATTTTTCTGGACATATTAATAGGATAGAGTCATAGTTTTTTTTCTGAATAAAACATAATTTATGATTTGATGTTTTTCTTTTAATCTCAAGGCTCTTTTCTTTCTGTAACTGAGCTATAGAGGAGCATATCCATTTTTTAAGTAAAAGATGAGATCATCACATTGAGATGAAATATCGTTGAGGCTTACCTCAGATATATGTATATCATTACCGAGATCTTCTTCTATTGGTGAATCAGATGCTCCAGCCAACATTCTGCAAAAACCTTGACCCCTAACAATTTTAGCTGGTCTAATTTCTACATCATATTCTTGTAAAGTTACCTAGTTGGCCCTTTTTTCTCCCACTTCCCTTTGCATCAATAATTGTCTTATTGCTGAAAATGGAACTATGATTTTGGTGTGAGTTTTAGGAGAAATGTCCTAAAATGTTTTACGTCTTTAAAGAAAGCAAATTCCTATTTTTCAATAGCAGAATAGTTCAATTCAACACCTTGTAAATTTGAACTTAAGAAAGAAATAGGTTCTTCAATATGTTCTTCATTAAGTTGCGTTAAAACAACTGCATATGATGTTTCTGAGGCGAAAGTATATAATACAAAATGTTTTGAGAAGTCAGGAGTAACCAGAGAGGCAGCATTGATGATAGCTTGTTTGATTAATATAAATGATTCCCTTTCAAGGTGACCCCATTAAAGATCGATTTTTTCTTGACCATGGATTGTAAAGGCAAAACTATTTGTGAAAATTTAGGAACAAACATTTTTACAAAATTTATTTGACCCAACAAAGACTGCATTGATTTCTTATTGTGGGGAAAATAGATTTTCTCAATTTATCTAATCCTTTCTGGATCAATATAAATACCCTTTTTTGATACAATGAATCCTAAAAGTTTACCCTCACTTAAGGCGAAATAAGAATTTTTGGGATTAAGAGAGATATCGTATTTGATGCATCTTTTGAAAATTTTCTTAAGGTAATTTAAATGATTTCTTCTTTTCTTGGAATATATAGTGATATCATCTAGATAAAAAACAAATAATTTCTTAATGAGCCCTTTAAAAGCTATGTCCATAGCTCTTTGAAATGTGGCACCTGCATTTATTAAAACAAAAGGCATTTTTTGATAGGCATATGTTCCCCATTTTGTTCTAAACTTAGTCTTCAATCTATCATCTGGATGTACTAGGATTTGGTTATATCCTGAAAATCCTGCAAGAAAAGACATAAGCTCAGAATTGGCTACTGTTTGCAATACTTGTTCCATGGTTGGCAATGGGAAGTTATCCTTTAGACAAGCTTTGTTTATACTTCTAAAATCTATGCATATGAAAATATCACCATTCTTCTTTCTAACAGGCACTAGATTGGAAACCCATTTTGAATGTCTAACAGGAAAGATGATCTTACACTTGAGAAGTTTGTTTAGTTTAGATTTTATCTGACTTTCAAGGTTCGAGTGGATTTTCCTTAGTTTCTATTATACTGGTTTATCATTTGAGGTCATAGGTATAGTGTGTTGTATAACATAGGTATAATAAGTCTTGAGATCAGAGTAATACCAGGCAAAGATTCCTTTGCATTTCTTCAGCAATTGAATGAATGATGATCTTTCATGAGGAGTTAAACCAAAACCGATATTTATGTTATGCATCTTGTCATCAGTACCGAGGTTTACTAATTCAAAGTTCAAATTTAACTTTCAATTTTGGCATTAGTTATCCTCTTAAATCTATCATTGAGATCATAAATATCTTCCAGCTTAACCACAGATCTGGGTATTGGATTTTCTTCAATGTTTTGCTTTAACTGAAGGTCATGCTCATTTTCAACTAAGATTTGATCATCATTTGACCCTTCTCATGTCAAGAAATAGACAATATCATAATTTTCATTGCAGACTCGCCAATTGGTGACATTGTCATGAATGGATGGTCTAAAAATCAATTCAATGGAGAATCCGTCAGGACTAAAATTTTCAGATGGTATTCAAGTTTTGACTCAACATTAGCTAATATATCAGAACTAGAATTTTGCAATCTGGGAATAGGGGAAATATTAAATGTAAAAAAATGATTTGTGAGATCCTGAACTAATGTTTGATAGCATTTAAGATGTCCAGAAAGGCAGTGGATAGTGTTTCTTACCTGTTTAATGATGATTTCTGAGTCTCCAAACACCTGCAAATATTTCACATCAAGACTAATTGCTTTATAAAATCCTTGTATTAATGCTTCGTATTCTGCAGTATTATTTGTACACTCAAATTGTAATCTCCAAGATAACATGATATTCTCTCCTTCTAGGCTAACTAGAATACAACCAGCTCCTACACCATCATTAGATTTGGAACCATCAAAGTACAAAGTCCAAAATAGAGTTTTGATTACTAGTTTATTTACAAAAATTTTACATTTGGAAAGATTTGTTTGTGAGAAGTTTCAATTTGTGAAATGACAACATTGTCCAAGAAGGGAGATTTTTTAGCGTTAAAATTCCCTAAAAATGATTCAACTGAGTAATTGTCGATAACATTGTTGATGAATGCTATTGGCTCATTGTCACCTTCGAATTTAGTCACTGTATGTTTCATGTGTTTTTCAGAGTCAACTCAAATTTTATTTGGTTTTCCATTATAAGGTAACCATATCTGAGACCAATCTGTAGGAAAATATCCATGGAGTTTTTCAGACCAATCTCTACTCAAAATTAAGCCATAGAATTCTGGAATATCAGCTACTAAAATATCAATAATTTGACTAACTTTGGGATTCGAAGAAAGTCAGATACTGACTAAATTTATTTCCCCTAGGACTTCAACTTTGGTTCTATCAAGTTGTACTATGTGAACAACATATTTTTGAGGAGTGATATTCAACTTAGCACAAACTATTGTTGGCATTATATTAGAAGAAGCTCTTGAGTCAATCAAACAATTGTGAAGATTCTTGTTGTAAATTTAGTATGTTAGAAGAAAAGGAGGTGTCTATGAATTATATCTATCACCTATAAGGATGACATCTGAAGGATCAACCTTATTTGAAGAAGTAGGAGGTTTTCCTAAACCTTTTGCAACCTGAGATATAATAGCAGCGGGTAGTGGTGAAGCAGGAACTGCATTCAGTTCTCTAAGCAATATCTTCTGCTGTTGTTTCAATTTTGTAAGTTCATGGAGTGAAATATTTGCCTTTACTTTCTTCATATCTTAAACAATATTATATTCCATGGTGTCGAAAACTACCAAGGTTTTTGGTGTAGATGGAGAATTTGTTGAAGGTGGACGAGGCTGTGAAACCTTAGAAGCAAATTTCTTATTAACTTATTTATCCTTTGAAGCCGCTGTTGAAGTTTTTTCTTTTGACTTGGTTGGCTAACTTCGGAAGGTCCTTTGCTTCTAGTAGTAATAGGCAAAGCTTCTTGTTGTTCTTCATTTGGAAGGATAAATTCCCACATGCCATTTAGTTCAGCTACTTCCTCTTCTTCGGTTTCTTCTTCCTCGGTTTCTTCATTTTCTGTTTCTAGGTTAGAAACAACATTAGATATAGTGTTGGGTGGCTGAGAACTAGAAGACTGATTTTTCTTGAAATATTTGAAAGATTTCTTAGCATTGGATTTTTCAGCTACTTGTTTTTTGATATCTACCATTTCATTTGTCATGTCTTTCAATACTTTTTGGAGGCCTTGTACATCAAAAGGATCTTTTGGTGACCTTTTCTTAGAATCATATTTGAAAGAGACATTCTTGGATTTTCTGTCCTCTTGAGAGATTTTATTTTCGAGAGAAATTATACGTTTCTCTACAGAAAATGCTTCTTTCATGTTCTCGGCTAATGTGATTAATTTAGCTCTATCTACAAAAATGGCTATATTAGAGGGAAGAGAGGATATATACCACTCAATTTGAACATCAGCACCAGGGGCTGATGTATTTGGAATTTTATTGAGTAGCTTGTTAAATCAAGAATTAAAATCCTTAATATTCTCTCTAGTTTTAGCCTTTAGATTAGACAACTCATTGATGATTGATGCAATATTTCTATCGTCTCCAAGCTTAGCTAAGAATTGTTGTTCAAACATATCCCAACTAGTTATGGAATGAGCTGGCAATGAAAAATACCAAGGTCCTGCAGATCCTGTAAGAGTATATGGAAATAATATGACTACACAATCTTCTTACATAACTTCATTTAGTTTGATGGCTAACATATAGTTATGAATATGTTCTTCAGCTGGAAGGCCATCATCACGGTTAAATTTGGGTAACCATCTTTCAGGATGTTTAGGAAGAGGATGAATGGGAGTTGTCATTGCTATAGCACCAGGATTATTACATGGTTGAATTATTGGTTGTTTTTGTTGTTGTTGTCCTGCCATTGGATTTTGGATGGATGAGAATATGAATTGGATTTGAGTTGAAGAAAAGGCAGGTTGGGTACCTGGACTAGAAGAACTAGCACCAATAGTTCAAATGGGGATTTTTGGAATGAGTGGAAGGGATGTGGTTTTAGGTGGAGAATTGGATAATAGCTCGGTTGTGGATATCTATGATTGAGATTTCTTCATATTCTTTCTAAAGAAGTAATAGGAAATTCTAAAGGCGGAATTCCAGTCTTCTCATTTTGAGAACGAGTCAAGATTCTTCTAGGTTGTAAAACATATGAAACACTTCCTTCAGAGGACTGAGATATTAGAGGCTTTTCAGATGAAATAGAGAATTGCTCTAAATTCTCTATTAAATTCTAAATTTCTGGAGATTTATAATTTTAATCCAAAGATATTATTTGTATAAATTCAACTTTTGATCTTGAAATTTAGATTCTATATGGGGATTCAGAAGTTGGGGGAATTGTAGCAAGATGAGGGCGACTATGAAGGCTTTGATATACGATCAATTTCTTTTGCCATTCATGGAATTTTATTCCCTCCTTCTAGCGCCAAAATGTTGAAGCCCTATAATTCCATTGAAACAACATGGGGGATAACCACCCGACCTAGACCTTAAAAGCAACTCATTTTTCGTTTGGTGTAGTGGCTCCGATTGGGGATAATGGGACTAATTTCCCAGAAAGGATGATGAGGGTGTGTTCACTTTAATATGAAAATGGAGGAATGATTCTTAACTAAATATAACCTATTTATCTAAAAATAAAATGCATCTATTTATCTAACTTATTATATATCTCGGGAAGAATTACCATCAATGCGATCTAAAAAGATAACTTACAGTAAAAGGTAATAAAGATCATTCAATCACTGAAAGAGATGAAATCATCTAAGATAATTATTTTGACTAAATAGTTAGTCAAAATAATTATGTAAAATATATCACATTTATCAATTGCTTTATGTATTTGGTAAGGAATTACAACTAAAACATTGTACAAATGTGCATGAATTATAAATTGTAAATAAAATTGCACACATATCACAATATAAAGAGAAATTATTATAAACTCATAATCAAGACTTAATCATAAAGATAATACTACCAGATATGATACGTTTTGCTCATGAAATCCACAATATTGATCTGCTTATTCTCAATCCAAATATAATTTAAGAGTACAAAAGTGAAATTTCATTAAATCATACTCCAATTTTCAAAAAAGTAGATCTCGTTCCATATATTTTATCAAAAGCATTCACAAAAGTACAGAAGTGAAAGCTTTCGCAATTTTTTTTTTGATAAAATTCTAGACCCCTCTCTAAATGCATGAGAGAGGTTTAAATACTAAAATAAATAATTCAAAAATAGATTATTACACAAAAAGATGAAGAGGTTTCAAACAACCTTCCTCATAATAATTAAACTAAACTAAAATATAGAAATTAAAAAATGACAAGACTTCTTAGTTGGGCTGATTTCTTTTTGTCACTTGTTCTTTGAGCTCGAAAATATCCATCATTGGCTTCAGTTGAGTCGTATGAATGATTCTGGATCTTACTTTTCCCTTGAATACAACATTTTAAATTACTGGCACCACCTTTCTCATGGAACCAGTTAAGGAGCATAGAGTCATACGCTGGTTATGTGGTCTGATCAAGAAATTCCAGTAATTTTCTTGATCCAATTTAGTTATCTTCTTAATTGATTCTGCTTGTTTCTCAGCAATTTCCTTCTAGTGCTTCTCTAATAGCTTGAATTCTTGAATTTCTTCAAGTGTACATTCTTCAATAATTTTGGCATTATGAAGTTCATTTATAGACTCAATGATTTTTCTTCCTACGTTGGCTGCCTTTGGTGCCGCTTTCTCTGCTTGTTTTAATTTCATTTCCCAATCTTTGAATAAAATATCCTTTTGATATTTTTCAATATTTGGGAGATCAGCCTTCTTCGCTTCCTTATATTCTTTCCAAGAAATAAATTCAGAAATTTTCTTATCAATCCTTTCACATTCCAAATTTCTGTTTGCCACCTATTGAGTCAATATATTACTTGTTTCACAGTATGAGTTAGTAGCAGAGATTTGTTGGCAGAAACTCTCTTGTTGTTGTTTCAATTGTGAATTCAATTCAAGTGCTTCTTTAATGAATTGTTCTATTTGAGGTTGATTCTTGAGATTTTCTATTGCTGCTTCTATGTGTGCATTTCTTTCAGAGATGTGCACTTGATGTTGCCATTTCAACCTTTCAAATTCATTCTAGAACTATGCCATTTGCATTTTATCTTGCTTATTGGCATTGTGTTTATCCTGTTCCAGTTGTTTTTCTAGTACTTGGACTTTTTCTTCTCTTTTTCTAAGTAGAAGTTGCACTTTTGCTGCTTTATCAGTTGTAGAATTTGAAGATGTTCCTACAAACTATGAAATTTTAGTAAGATCTTTAGTTGGATTGACAAGAGTATCTTTCCAAACAATATCTAATGACTAATTACTAATGGTTGTCATTGTTTCATCAATTCTTCTTATTTTTCTCTTCTTCACTACAACTTTATGAATTAGACTGCAGAAAATTTCCAATGGAGGTATCTCTTCAATATTCAAAACAATTTATTCATTAGGGAAGGCCAGGATGATTTCCTGATCTTGAACACTTGGAGTTTGTTGAAGTTCTATTTCTTTTTACGGTAACTTCTGAATGTGTTCAGGAGTATGAAAGCTTGATGATCCTTCGGGATTAGGATTAGGTGGTATCTAAAGTTTTTCAGTAAACTTCTTCCATTCTTTTCTTAAATGATCCACTTGGAACCTTGTTGTCTTCTTAGGTGTAGACTGAACTTCCTGAAGATCTTTATAAGATGTCTTTTCTAATCCAGCTTCATCGGCTCTTTTCTCAGCATGTCTGTCAATTCCTTTAGTTACATATTTAATTATTTTATCAGGACTTTCATCTTTATTTTCAGATTCATTTTCAGAATGATCTGAATCTTGGGACTCATGTTTGGAATGTTTTAAATTGTGAACTAATTTCACCCGGGACTTATCTTTAGACATATATTTTGAATCATCATATAGGCTAAAACTAGGAGTTTGCTCACTAATTTCCTCTATTCACAATAGGTCCTATCAGACCGTTTCTAATCTTTTATTTTTGTATTCATGGAAATATTTGATATCTTCTACACTAAGTCTATTGGATGTTATGTTCAATACCTCTGAAAAATCTTCTGTCCCTTCAAACAAATCATCAAAATCATTTTTCTCATGCATGAATGGTCTGATTGTAAGAGCAGTAGTAAAATATTGTATTACATTGTTGGGTTCATACTGTCTTCCTGGCATAAAAGCCAGATTAAAAGAGGTAATATTTGGGATCTCCTTTGTTGCATGACCCATATCAAAAATATCAAACGAGCCACATTTTACTGGAAATTTAGGCCAAATAGATTTCTTCATATCCTTGAGATGCTTAGTTATACCATTTCCTACTGTTTGTTATGCAGTATCCCTAGCCAAAATTTTGTTTGGGACATAATAGGGAAAAACACGGGGAGACGAAAGACTCCTGAAAACTCTGATATAAATAAAATTTTCTTCTCCAAACCATATAGCTACAGGCATAATGTCTCCCTTGGCATCTTTAGAAATCCTAGGGGCTCTCTCATAAAAATGATTTGGTGGAGAGGCAACATGACTCCTTAGAAAATTTTATAAAAATGGGAACGAAATTTACATTCCCAGAAGGCTTTGTGATAGACATGAATAGGAATAGGGCCTTGACTAGTCCATTTCCAACCCATAATAGGAAAATTTTAACAGATACATATGGCGTCCATAATGTATGCACTCATGTAAAAAAGAGGGATTGACCTAGTAGAAAAGACTCTATTATGTCTGTACTCTCTAATAGTCATGGCCAAATTATTGGATAAGATATTGGCCCAATTCATAATGGTAACATTGACGACAATGCCTATTAGGGAAATCCATTCAACAAAAAAATTGTTGGTATCAGTCTTGGAAAATAACCTACACATCATTGCTGATATAAAACTATGGGGTGTTGGTAATTGTGCAATCAGATACATACCAATTTTATCCCGCTTAAATTTGTTGCGATCATCCTTCCATTCTTTCACTACATCCACCAAGTCTTCATTTTCTTTTTCAAACTTTTCAAGAAAATATTTATCATAAACATTTTGTGGTATTGGGAGATGGTACATAGTGCGTGAATCTTCAGGGGTAAATGAACCCATGTCTTCTTGTCTTGAGTTCTTTAAAGTTCTGTCTGCGAGATTGACATTGTCAATGACAAATCTCACCATGTCATTATATGATAAAATATTCAGTCTTGCGACTATCCTGTGTAAAAAGGAGCATGCCACCTCGAAATAGGAAGACTCATATGAGTTAGGTGAATCCATTGTTTCTATTGTTTTTAATTCCATTGGTTTCTCCCCTTCGAGAAAATTGTACATTGCTTCCCAGGAAGTGGTTCCATTGTCCTTAATGCAAGTAGTATCTGAGAAGAGTGGAGGCATATCTTTGACCTCAGAGGTGGATGTTTGGGCAATTTATTTTCCTTTATTCATCATTTTTGTTGATATTTATTTCTCAGGTGATTTCCTGAATTCAAGCAAACAGGGAAATCAGAGTAGAGATGAAGAGCAAAGGCGGAAGGAGAAAACAGAGTTTATTACCATAAATCGTAAACCCGACACTTTTATTTGAAACATGCCATAGAAAGATATTGATCTTTTCGAGTCCCGAAACCATTGAATGTCGTTAATATATCATTAAACATTTATCAAACATTTTACGTGTTTTACCATATATTTCCAATCAGGAGATTTCTATCATGATATCTTTTTAACGGATCAATTAATTAAGAATCGTTTCTAGCGCTTTGCGATAAATGATATATTGCAAATTTCACATCGCACAGGTATTGTTATTATGTATCTTGACCACAAGTGTTTGTGAATTGTAATTTTTGAAAATTGCATATCACATTTTATCGAAGCTAACATGACTTTTAATTTAGTTTTATGTTGCGGGATGCGATAAGCGATATAACTCAAACTACTGCACTTTATCAGATTTGTTGACATCTTTACATTTGTTTGTTGTTCTATTGGGTCTGATATTATCGCATTTCACTTTTCAAATTATATTTCTATTGGTTCATTTTTTGGAAGGAGCGATGCAATTTATGGTTATAAGGGATTTTTTACCTTTTAATGGGAAATTTGTATATGACTTGAAAAAGGCCTTAGCGTTATCGCAATTTGCAAGTTGTACATGTGTTCCAACATTTTTACATTAGCAATTTGTGATTTGCGCTAAGCGGAATAAGATCAAAGCGGAAAGAGGTTATTGTCTTTTATTTCTAAAATTTTTTAAGACTTAAAAAAAAACGAAGTAATACATCCTAATAATTATTTGTTTTTTAAAGGGTCCCCATTTATTATTCACAAATTTAATCGATGTAAAAATAATGGGGGGGTTGTTTCATAGTACAACAGGAGCAAAACAATTCTATGAAGCAAAGAGTTGGCTACATCAGAAATAATAGATTTTGAGGTATTAGGGGCGTCCGCTGTAGTTGTCCTTTTGGTTATGCAGGGTTTTTCATCTTCGAAAAGCCTATACATTGATTCCCATGAAGCGGAACCACTTTTTGTAGCGCATGTAGTATCTAAAAATAGGGGCGGCATTTCAGTCACTTTGGCAGGGGAAGGTGTAGGATTAGGAGCCATAGGTTTCTTTGATTTCTTAGCAGCCTTAGACATCTCAGAGGAATTTTGTTTTTCTGGAGTTGCCCGTGAATAAGAAGAACGGGTAATGAAAAAAAGTATTTTAAAATGCAGGAATGTTGTAGCAATACAACTGAAATGATGAATAATATAGTGTTTCATGCAAAGAAATCTAAAATATTGTTTAACTATCAATCAAATCACATTTGGAGGCTCAAATCTATCATACTGTTATGATTGTACATTTCCAGCAAACGTGGATTCACGTTCTTGAATGGACACTTAACAATTTTTAATTAAACATCTTGCATCAAAGTTTCATATGTGTGTCAAGGTTGTTTTAAAACACTAGGCGGACTTGTTTTGCCGATTGTGATAAAACCTTTTTCCCTTTTTTAAACAATGCTTTTATATATCAAAGGTTTTTTAAGCTTTGAAACATTGGTAGGGAAAAGAGGAATGCATGATGTGATATCGCATCACAATCGCAATCTCGATGAAATTGGATAGCGGAAGGGAACGATACTTGGCGAAAGAGCGATGCGATGTATGGCATCAGGGAAAAGAAAGTGGGGCGAAGTACATGATAACGGGTAATTTTTGCGATTTTGGGATTATGATTGGAGATATGGCAAAGGCGAGTCCCGCTAATTTCACTTTATGAAATATAACTTCATAGGGGAAAATTTTCCTTTCTTATTGCCTTTTCAGCTTTCATCGCCCTTTTCCTCTAGAAATCCTTTTTCGCATGTTTCGAGCTTTTGGGAGATATCGCATCACAAATTTTATGTGGAGAAGCTTAGCATGTTGCTTGTTGTGTTTGTGATTTGTGATTGCGATTAAGGTTCTTTGGGTTTTCCGCTTAAGCGTATAATGCAGCAAGCTTATGACTTTAATTTCTCTAAATTCATATTTCTATTTATAAGTCACAAAATTTTTATTGTATTATCCTAAAAATTTAAAAGGGTCCCCATTATTTTCTCTAATGAATCTATTATAAAATAATGGGGGTTTGAATAGCACAACATGAAGCAATGGTGTTAAGGTTGGAGATGAAAGATTCCAGGTCATAATCATCGTCCAGTTGCAGGGATTCCTTAATATGACACTTGCGAGAACTGAACATAATGTTGGGTTCATGCATCATCAATTGAAGAACATCAACTAAGTTCTGGCTCAGTAGGGCTCTAGTTATGGCAAAGCAATGAGGGCCACTTATTTTCTCCATATGGATTGCAATAAGCACAATGAACAAGTTATGGAGCCTGCCTAGTTCCTCTTGATAGGCCCTGGCTGGGAACATTCCCAAATAGTATGGCTCACTCCTTTCCTTGAAAGAATGTAGAGACAAGCCATGGGTATTGCCATCATTATCATTGGATATGATGGTATCCACCTTGCCATCGATGTCACATGTGAAGTCCGAAAGAATGGCACACATGTTGGGATGCTCGTTGAGCCTTCGAATATGCATTACTAGAAACAACTCCCAAATTTCCCAGAAGTTAGGAATCGACTTGAATATCGACATATTTATGTGACACATAGTGAGCCCTTCTGCAGTCAAAGAATATACAAGATCACACATCTCATGAAAAATCACCAATTTCTCAAGCCCATGTGCCCTTTTTTGAACAAATTCATACATATTTCTTTCATATGATCTACACATATTTGGATGTCCATTAAGGGGTGTTTTATACAAGGTGTTATACACAATCTATTATTGTGGAAAAAAGTATCTTCCCTAGGCCGGGTGGCCTAGCCTAGAACAACAGAAATACAAATAAGCTAATGTTTCCTTTGAAGTAAACCGATAATGGTATGAATCCTATCTATGATCCTCAGTATTCTTTTCTCTTCTCTTGAATTGCATGCTCCAATCCTAGCTTCGATCGCTATAATTAGAACATGAAAAATATAAAAAAAACAAGCCAACGATCTACGACATCTAAGTAGAATCATCTAAATACTTCATTCAATGGATCAACAAGGCATCGAAATACATGAAATCATAGCATCATATATAGGAAAAAAAATAATTATTTTCATTAATATAAATAGAGTGAGTTACAACCAAATATAGGTTTTGATCTTGTAGAGAGCTCCTCCAAGTTAACTTGTTCCTTATTTGCTAGAAAGTGCACCTCTAAGCACCCTAATGCATGGAATAATGACTCTTCCTATCAACAAAATGAGGGTAGAATCTATCTCCAAAATCCAACCCCTAGCTTGTAGATGGCCACAAATATATAGAAGAGGATGGTAAGTGGATTTCTTATCCATTTACCAATCTAGGTTTTGAGATCCACTCTTGATCAGAGGATGGGATCAAAGGATAAGGGATGGAAACTCCAAGGAAGGATAAGATAGGATTCGAGAGTGTTTATCTGAGGTAAATAGTTGTAACAACTCTTGGAAGCTTCTAGAAGAGGAAGCTTCAGAACTCTCTCTTTCTTGAATTTTCTAGAATAAATGCACCCTAACACAGGGCAACTTGCTGGTGATCAACCCTACCCAACATGGAGTAACCTATTGGTGAACATAGGCCCATAGACATAAAAATTGTGTTGGTTCTTAAAGAGGCTGATTTAAGGTTGTTCCAGGAAGAAACTTTTGGATTAAGGAGGGTCATGATTATGGATTTGGAAATGATGATGTCAACAGGTAAAAGCATGTTTATTGATCCAGTTGGTAGGAAGATTGACCAAATGTGACAAAATGGCCTATAACAGATTGCCCCCTAAAGTTCAAAGTTAGAAATGGTAACTAGTGACTAAAGTGCTTTACTTTGTGACAAGTCAGGATCAAGAACAACTGGTGAGATCATATTCTGTTACAATGCATTTATATCATGACATATTTGCTAAGGGAGGCATACCCATACCCAACACATAAGCTTAACATTACATGTACAATGATCAAAAGATGCATCCGTTGATGAAAAATGGTGGACCCATTACTGGATTACTGTCTGTATAATCATAACCATCATATATTGTGATCTTGTATTAATCCTAAAATTGCAGCTCAGATGGATGAAACTAGATCTGTGGTTTTCTATCTATTTCACACGACCGTCCAAATGTACAAGTCTAACCATGTGAATCAATGAACTGGATTTGAATTTGGTAGACACCATCTAATTATTGTCCAATGATGTAAGTCGTTAACATACGTGAGAGAAACCATTGATAATGTTAATGGATCTCAAGGTACTACATTACAATCCATATGGTGTGAATAAATGAGTTGAAGTCGAGAACCGCACAAAATATTTCAGTCGAAGGCCATTAATGTAAACATGTCTCCGAGAGTGAGGAAAATTACCATTGATGTATGCAAACACCAATGTATCAAAGGGTTGTTTCTAAGTCAACTTCTTGGGTAATGAGTTGACGTCAATAGGAGGTGACCCGTCACAGGAGGGACCTGCTGTATCCCCCATCAATGACATAAAATGGGGATCATTATTTGAGACAAAGTGATGTCAATATGGAACTAGATCAAGAATTTCATAAATAGAATGAAAGCTTAAGAGTATTGCATCATATATTAACTGAATGCCTTCTCTTGAACACAATGATAACATTGAATGGAGTTGGCAGCATTGACCTAAAAATGAGAATGGAGGCTTTGAAAATGGTATGATAAACCAAAATATAAGCATATTTCCTAACCCAATAGCCACAGAGATTAGGTGGAAGAGTGTCATGTTCAAGAGAGACTCGCTACCATTAACAAATGGAGTACCATGTTTTCCCAATTTCCCCAACCATACTAGTCAGTACCTTTTTATTTTTTAACAAGCTTGAGGAGGATAAAATATGCTTATCTGTAAGTTCATCCTTTGGATGAATCCCTCCAAGTATGTTTAATGAAACCTGAGAAGGAGTGGTTTGGTCTCATCATGTTTGACAAGTCAATCGTTGTTTGATGTTTTAACGAGTCTTGTTAAACTCAACAATAGACTAGGCAAGAATAGTCAAGATAAGTGTCGATGTATTTATTATTCACAATGATATACATTTATAGTAAATTAGGTGACCCTTGGATTTCACATTGTAAGGTCTCTTGGACTTCCTTTAGCTGTCCATTTCCCACACCTTAACCCTTAATGGATCAGGTTTCCAACATTACCCCCCTTAATCCGAAGGGGTATGTGTGATTCCAAGAATATAGTTGTAATAAAAATATGCAAAGTATGCATCGCAGCACTATGCTAAATGAGCTCTCTGAAATGTTGGCATAAAGAGGTGGTTTAAGGATGACCACCAAAACTAGAACGCTTAGTGCAATTCCTGGAACTCTTCCAAATCTGGAAAGAAGATGAGGTATTCTACTAGAGGAAGTGCTCCTCATATTTTGAAGAGGGAGACCTTCAACTTGGAAGAAGGGAGGTCTACAATCTACGGTGGTTTAAGGATGACCACCAACTCTAGAATTCTTGATGCATTTCCTGGAGCTCTACCAAAATTGGCAAGAAGTTGAAGTCTTCTGCTAGAGGAAGTGTCTTGAATTTTTTGAAGAGGAAGAAACTCAACATCACATAGATGGTTTAAGGCTGACCACAAACCAAAGGCATGCTCATGGGAATATGTGTCTTTGGATACAACTCTGAATCTGGAATGGAAGGTTGTGGCTTATTATCACTTGAACTTTTGTGTCTCTAGCTACAACTCTAAATCTGGAATTACAGGTTGTGGCTCAGGTTCACTTGAACTGTTGTGGCTTTGGCTACAAATCTGAATCTGGAATGACAGGTTGTGGCTCAAGCTCGCTTGATGTGGCTTTCCACCTTGTAGATGACCATCATTTCCCCCCCTGTCAGATACAAGGTGAGATGATGGCGACAAATCAACTACAAGACTATTCAATACTCTTGAACAAGTTCCGACATATGACCGAAACATATTCTTGGTTGTTGATGCCCATTGCCAAGAAGTGATCCATCCAAGATGAATATTTTTTCTTGGAGGAGGCTGGTTTTTTAATCATTTGTGTGAAGAATGAGTGTGATGACCATAGGTCTTGCACGAGTAAAGATCGAAACAATGATATTTCGTATGGCCAACTCGGTCATAGTGTTGGCATTTCACAATCTGTTGTGGAAGAGGAGTATAATCTAGAATAGCTTAATGTAATGTTCCCACTTAGCCTTAGCTAAGAGGAACATTCAATTTTGTTTTAATTTATGTTTCATGAATAAATGAATAAAGGAGGACATGTAAAACTCCTAAAAAGTTTGAATAAATCAATGCCCATTTCAACAAAGACAAATCAGGGCCATGTAAATAATCACTTGCATGTGTGAAAGAGTTTTGAGCTAAAGAATAGGTCAACCTTGACCAAATCAACAGCGTTGTCTAGGTTCATTGCATCTCCAAAAGGGACAGCGCAGTTCTAGAAGAAAGCCTCTCATGTGAAAAGGGCTAACTCATCAAGATGGTTTAGGGTTTGCAAAATCTTTCTCATCTTATAAAAGGAAAAGGAGGGTAGCAAGAGGAGGTTGTTGATTGATCATATTTCTGATTATTTGTCTTCTTAGACAAATACCATTCTCTGCTGTTTAGTGGAGGATTGTATTTGGAATTCCTATGTTGGGATTTCACCTCTTCCTTTGATGGTTCAAGGAGGAAAGTTTGTTGAATTGAACCACTATCAGGCTTGATTCCAAGCTCTACTTATATTGGCAGCGCTGATCCATTGAGGTTTTTGCTGTCTCTGCAAGCTGCAGCAAGTGGGAGATCTAGACCTGCAGAGATCTAGTGTATTGTGGAAGCCTCTTTCCATGGAGTGGGTCCTTTTACCTCCTGGAAGAGTGTCTCATTTCTCTGTGCTTCAGATCTGCAATTTTACAATAGTTTTCTCTGTCATTTGAGCTACAACGTTTTTCCCATGAGTAGACTGCGTTATTTCTATATGAGGGTTTTCATGGTGTCTTGCTCATATTTTAGATCAGAGATCTCTAGTGTTGGGCTTTGCCTTCCACTTGGTGATCCATGGATTAGATTTATAATCTATGTTCTGTTTAGATCTTATCCATTGTAATTAAATGTTATACTCATAAATTTATTGCAGCAATTTCCAGATCTGCAACTTGTTTCTCAGATCTACTCTGATTTATGCATGCTTTTGTCAAAATTCCAAGTGGATCTTGCAGAGAAGAAAATATAGCTTCCAGATCTGAAATTGATCTGATTTTTTGTCCCAATATCTGTCCTAGATCTGATTTGTAACTTCCAGCTGCTGAAGCTCCTTGAAAATAATGCTGTTGAGCCATTTCTGCAAATGTATATGTGTTAAAGCTCTCTTTTTCTGAAGATTCTTGTTGTATTGTCTCATGCATTCTGCTGTAGGGTGAAAGAGATTAATATTAATGATTATTTGCTGCTGTATTACTGAAATATAACCCTCCTTTCTGATCTCCACTGAATATCTCATAAAACTGTGCAATTTCTGAAGCAGTGTTTGCATTTGGCTGCAGCCTCCCTCTTTGGGTGCTTTTTAGCTAGTCTAGTTTTTGGGAGATCTATTTAATGTATCTAAACTGATTTTTTTTAGATTAAATTCCATATATAAGTCCCATACAACATAAATAATAGGAACCAAGTCCTTAAATAGATACAAGGATTCGTCATCATCAGGAGCTGGCTCGTTTGTTTGTATTACATTTACATGATGGTCAGGTAACTCTTGCTGGTGTAAATTTCACTTTGACACCGGAAATCATCTCTCAAGCAAAAATAATACCGAATGTGGGTGAACAGTGGAACAAAAGATAGCAGTTTGAAAGAGTGCATTATGAACCATACATCAGACCTAGATATGTGAGACAACTCAGCAGAGTATTCCCATTTCGGTTCCTAAAGGAATCCTATGCGCCTCTGATGAAACTCATTATCAGATACTTCAGTTGTGAGGGCCGGTTTTCACGCCTCTATGCCTAACATATCAGGTTATTGATGCATTTCACGAGAGTGAGGATGATGAACATACCTTATTTCATGTGCCAGAACATCGAGAGAATGACTACTCTTGTGCAGAAGAAAACTCCCGAGCAGCAGTACAACAATATTTATCACTATGCACTCATCCAGATTGTGGTTGTACATCAGCTTGGATTGCAGGGTATTTCATGGGAGGATTTCATTTCCCATGACTTCTTCACAGCCCCTCAGGTTCCTCTGAAGGTTTTCCATGATGCAGGTGAACCTTCACATCAGCCTGAAGGTCACGAGACAGAGCCTATCAGTGTGCCGATATATGTCACTTATCAGAGAGGCACCAGAGGATTATTTGCAGTAGCACGACGAGTACTATCTCCACCCGGGGTGGAAGGGGTCTCGTTGCCATCATCAGTAGCACAGGTACAGGTACAGGATAGAGGGAAGAGGCCTATGCAGGATGAGGGCCCTTCAGGAGTCCAGGATACTGATTTTATATTGATTGATGAGGATTTGAGCTCTCCAAGCTCAAAGTTGAGAGAGACTATTTAGGAGAAGAAGGCAGAGATCGACACATTGACCATCAAGTTGCAGGGAGCCCAATGGATCATAAATTATCTGGAGCAACGGAATAAATATTTGGAGTATCAGCAAACAATCATGGAGTTTCAAAACATCCGTGAGAACCAGCAAGCTGCCCGAAGAAGCCAAACCGAGATGACACCCATTGAGCGGGAGATCGAGGCTGATAGAGAGAATTGGCTTGAGAGGGTCAAAATTCATCTTGAGAAGTTGTTGGAGAAGGAAAAAAAGGAAAATAACATGCTTAGGCACATGAAGAACCATTATTGGGCGTGAAATCATGTTTGCAAAGCGAGGATCAAAATCCTGAAGGCGAGGCTAAGGAGAGCACTAAAGCATTGTAAAAGGCATGATAGACTCCAAATTTTGGCCGAAGATTCTTTGGACCAGCATAGTGCTTGATTTTGGAAATTCAGCCCAAATTTCAAGAAATTTGGGAAACATTTTGTCAATTTTGAATTTTTGGGCCTAAACACAGATTTTCCTGCCCGACGCGTAGCACCACTTGGCGCGCGCTTATAATTGGCAGCTCTTTTGGAGGAAAACTTTGCATTTCTAGATTTTTCATCAAAATTTATGCATGCCTACCCATTACCTAAGGATTTTGACAAGTTTTGGGTTGCCTAAAGGGTCAAAAACACCTCAAAAATGAACTTTCTGCCACTTTTTTCACACACTGGAAGCAGTGTTGGGAGATTTAATTTTTGGAGGGGAAAATGGAAAAAAAATCCAGAAATTCCACTTGGGTTGGAAAGTAGACAGGCAGGGATTTCCAACGAGCTATCCTGCACTCAATTTTGACTTTGGGAAGGCCCTCAAAATCAGCCTCAAAGTTGTGCTACGCATAGAGATTTCAGGCGCGGCGCATTGGGAAATTTGGCCTATTTTTCACTCAGCAGCTCAGATTTTTGCCTATTTTTGGCTAGTTTGAATTTTTTATGTAAATTGATGTGATTTAATGAATTTGATGTAATTTTGGCACATTTTTTTTCATTCCAGAAGATTCATTCACCAAAAGGTGAAATGTAAGTGAATGAATCAGTTTCCTATCATATAGAGGCAAGTTGTTTCATTGCCTATTTTCCAGTTCTTAGTTTAGATATGGTTGAAAAAGCTCCTAGAATGATGAGCTCGACCTCTAGAGGCATGGGGATGAGTTAGGTTTGTCTATATCATGTAATTCATCAGTCATTTTCAGGGTTGGACACTTGGGATTGCTTGGCACTTCATTGCACATTTCATCTTTGCACTTTTGGCAAAGGAATAGACCAGGGTTTGCAGCACTCTTTGGGATCCATGTGGCTCTGTGTTTTGATGTTTTGTTTCTCTATGTGATTGTAAGTTCACTGATGTTTATGTGTATCATTTTACTTCTCCTTTCTTCTTAAGTTAAACAAATGAGTGATAAAGGTGGAATTCATTAGATTGCTTTGCTCTGCCTTCAGTTTGTTTAATTTTCCATGTTTTCATCTGTTTGAAGAGGATTATTGAAAGCCTCTTTCCCTCTTCATCTCCTCACCAGTCTAAGCTATCCATTAATACAATCTAAAGCATCAAAACAATTTCCTTCCTTGCCCCAATCAGAACTCTGCAAAAACTAGGCCTTATCCCCGGATCCAAAACTGCCTTTCCCGTTGATTCCAACAAAAACCCCCAAAATCAAAATCAAACTCCTTTACTTATATACCTAGCCTAAAATTAGCTTTTATTGCAAGTCATCTCAAGCCTTATTTATTATCTTTGCTGAGATTGACCCGGAGAGAGCCCTCTCCTGATCTGGTAGGGCTAGCTACCAAACTGAGCGTGGTTTGATGTTACCCTGAACTCTGCCTTCTTTCAGCCTGAGGTAGATTTAGGCAATAACATAGTGGCGACATACTGGGGAACTAAACATGGTTTTCTTGTTAGTGTTATTTGTTTTATAAGCTATAGACGGAGCCTGAAGTTATGCCAGGTAGCCTTCGAAACGCTCTTGCTTTGCATTAGCGAAAGTAGATAAACGCTGCTTCAGTCAATCTCCGATCTAGCTTGTAAACGTGACACTTAACTTGTAAATTGCCCCCAGTACATCATTTCATTATGGACTTTTGGGTGATGATTCTAGAATTTGATAGGCTGAATAAGTTGGTTTTGTCCATTTGATTTTGAAAATAATTCAACACACTGGCTTCCAGAAGACATACTAGAGCAAATTTTGATCCTGATCCACCTCCAGTGTATGAAAATCCCAATATGATTTCAAGAATTCTTCGTCAAGAAATTCATGTGATTCCTCTATTCAAATCTCATTCATGTCCTGATGTTTTTGAATATCTTGAAGATCTAGAGTTTGACGAAAAATTTGAGTTGTCGTTGTTTGAGACTAAGTCTGAAAGTGCTATTGGTTCTACTGTCATAAATCCCGAGTTTATCAAGTATCTTGAAATAGAACAGGCTAATAGATCCATTGACAGTTACATTTTGAATATTCAAAACTCCATTGTGGCAACAAACATTCTTGAGTTCATAGAATCTGCATCTGAAACTCTTGGGCCATCAGCAGTTACATCTGGTTCACAAGTTCATACCGAGCCTCCTTTCATTCCTACCATTCCCGTACAACCATATATTTCTGATCAACATTCTGCAATAGTATCACCTCCATCCACACCACATACACCTCATACATCTACTGCTCCTACTCCTCCTATATCTCCAAGACCGATTGTAAATCCACCAAGAGCAATGGCTGCTCGATTTGCACCCCTTGTGTTACCTCAAAACTTGGATGACATGCCCGCTAATTATCAGAGAAAAATCCCATTGTTTTATGGCACTCCTCAAAGTGTCACTGCTCAGTAACATGTTGATAGGATGTCAGATTTCTTTGACCTTCATGAAATTGATGCAGAAAATGTGACCATGAGATTATTTGTGCAAACCTTTGGAGGAGAAGTAAGAAAGTGGTTCAGAGCTTTGCAGCCTAGAAGTATTGCTACATTGGCTGAGCTTCAGAGACAATTATTGGATTGAAGGGAAGTAAAGAAAGATCCTCTTCAGATTACTTCTGCATATACCAAGATCAAGCGGAACATTGGTGAGTCTGTCCAAGATTATTGTATTATATTTAATGCGGTTTACAATGCAATTCCTGATGATTTAAGGCCACATAGGAGGTCAGCTTTGCTTAAGTTTCCAGATGGTTTTGATCCAGACATGGCCTATCAATTAAGAGAAAGAGAGCTGGCCTCTTTGGAGGACATGCAGAAAATTGCAGTGAGTGTTGAAGCTAATTTAAATGACAAGAGAGCTAGATTGAGAGCTGAAAAGAAAGTAGTAATAAAGGAAGAGGCTTCTACTTCAGATCAAGTACTTCGCAAGGTGGAAAAGATGATTGAAATATTAACACTTGATAAGCCTGAACTGCAGATCAAAAATCCTAACTTCTGTGGTCAGCAGCAACCACAATTCAGGATCAAACAACGAGAACAGCGAGCACAAGAACCAGCAGTACAACAACAGGTAAAGACACCTTTACAGCAGAATTTTGTTGGTCCGGAATCAGATGATGAAGAGAATGTAATAGGGGAAGAGAATCACTTCCTTACACCTGATGATATGCCAACCTTTATCACTGAAGATGAGGAATATGCAGAAATTTCAGCTGCACAAAAAGACGAGGATTTCATCTTGGAAAATGAGACGACTCTTGAAGAAGAGTCGGATGAGTATCAGAGAGGTTATATGAATGCCTTGTCTACCCAGCAGTGTCAATATTCACTTAGAAACAGAGATGTGCCTATCAATCCAATCCAAAAGATAAAGGAAGTTTCAGCACCAAAGAATGATGCACCTGTTGCACAGAAGAAGGGAAAAGAGGTAGCTGATCCCACTACTAGCAAGTCTCCATCAACAAATGAAAGATCTAATCAGCCAATTGCATCGAGGGAGAAAGCTGAAAAGAAGGATGTTTCAGCCAAAGAGGTAGAAAAAACTTCAGTTTTTAACTTAGAGAGTGAAATTGCTAAGTTAAAGGTTTCCATTCCTTTGACTGAGTTGATGAAAAATAGCAGCTATAAGGGTCAGGTGTCTAAAATTCTGAATTTCAATCCAATGTATGATATGGTGAATGTGGAAGATGATCAACCTGAATTGATATTTGGACCAGCATTGGATGGTGAGTCTCCAGATAGTGATGTTCCTCCTTTTTATATCAGTCTTAGGTTGCATGATTTTGTGTTACATAATGCCATGTTTGATTCCGGAGCATCTCATAATCTCATGCCGAGGGAAATCATCGAGAAATTGGGATTGGACATCACTAGAAAATATCATGATCTTTACTCTTTCAATTCTAGTAGAGTAATATGCATTGGGCTCATCAAAGATTTGGTGGTGAGCTTAGATCAAATTCCGACTAAGAATGTTCTGATGGATGTGGTTGTGGCGGATATTCCTCCTAGATTCGGCATGCTTCTTTCCAGATCTTGGGGAGAGAAACTAAAGGGAACATTGCAGCTTGATTTCTCCTATGCTACCATTCCTGTGTTTGGTCAGATGAGAAGATTATATCGGGAGCAAAAGATGAAGTATATGATCACCAGCAAGGAGAAACCAGTAAATCATCCAATCAAATATGTACATACAGATTTAGAGTCATTTGTTTTGTATTCAGATAGTTTCAATGATGTAAATAGTCAGTTATTTGAAGCAGAGGACATTCTAGAAATCACCAAGAATTTCAGAGCAGTTTTGAAGAAATAAATACAAGAACTTGAAAGTTCCGCTGAGCAATCAGCCTTCTGACAGCAGCAAAAAGTTGATGGACAGCAAGCAGAAATAACAGAGCAAACATAATTTCAACACTTGGAAGAAGATGAAGATGGTTTATGGACTATGGATTTTGATGGTGCAGTTGGAAGTGATGGTGCTGGAATTTGCATTTGGGTACGCAGCCCTTTTTCGGCCCCAAACAATGTACCGAGTAATGTAAGGTTCTATTCTTATAAATTAGCTTTTGATTGTTCGAATAATGAGACTGAATACGAAGCTTTGATTGCTGGTCTGAAAATTCTTAGAAAGTTGAATGCTAAGAGGATTACAGTGTATGGCGACTCCGAATTGGTAATTAAGAAAGTGAAAGGCGAATACCAAGCTAAACATCCTCGAATGCGGGCTTACCGAAATGCTGTTCTTGATATCTTGAAATTGTTTTCAGATTATACTTTGACTTGTGTCCCTCGTATTCAGAATGGTATTGCAGACGCACTTACAAAGGAAACAAGTAATTTGAAGATTCTGATGAACTCAAGTAACAAATTTGAAATTCATGTGAAGCATCGTCCGACTGTCCCGGACAATCAAAGGTATTGGCAAGTATTTCAAGATGATGATGAGATTGATGAATTTCTACAAAATGAAGGAAAATTCAAAGACACTTCCATTGACATGGAGCATGATGATGGTGAGGCTGATATGCAAGTAAATTAGATGGAAGTATTGCAGCTGAAGGATAATGTTATTCCTAAAGGTTTGATACCTTTAGAAGTGCTTTTTGATCAAGATAACGTAGCTAGAAAACCAACCTTGCGGCCAACTGAAAAGGGAGTTGAATATGTGAACATTGGATCAGCTGAGAATCCAAAGATGGTGAAATTGTCCAAAGCATTGCCACCAGAGGTAAAAGCAAAATATGTTAGTTTATTTTCTTCTTTTGCTGATGTATTTGCTTGGGACTATTCAGATTTGAAGACATATGATACAAATATAATTCAGCACACCATTCCGACTAAGCCAAATCAAAAGCCCTTCAGGCAGACGTTGAGAAGGATAAATCCGAAGTTGCTGCCCTCAATTGAGAAGGAAGTGAATCGATTATACAAGGCTGGTATCATTTTTCCTATAAGATTTTCAAATTGGATTTCAAATTTGGTGCCCGTACGCAAGAAGATAGGTGAGATTCGTTTGTGCATTGATTTTAGGAGTCTGAATAAGGTTTCTTTGAAAGATAATTATCCATTTCCAAAAATGGATCACATACTTCAACGAGTAGCTGGAGCATCTCGTATGTCGCTACTCGATGGTTATTCCGGGTATAACAAAATTCTGGTCCATGAGGATGATAGAGACAAAACAGCGTTCACCACTCCGTGGGGAACTTTCCATTATGCTAAAATGCCTTTCGGTTTGAAGAATGATGGTGCGACATTTCAGCGAGCAATGTATATGGCTTTTGCAAATGAGAAATATGTTTTTCTAGTTGTGTATCTTGATGATTTGATAGTCTTTTCCAATTCTGATGAAGAGCACCTTTATCATTTGAATTTTTTTTTTCAACGGTGTAGAAAGTATGGTGTGTCACTTAATCCAAAGAAGAGTTTGTTTGCCATGGATGAGGGAAAACTTCTTGGTCATATTATCTCAAAATATGGCATCCGTATTGATCTAGCTCGAGTAGAAGCTATTCAGAAAATTGATCTTCCCCGGAACAAAAAGGAGATTCAATCCTTAAATGGTAAGATGAATTTCTTACGCCGCTTTGTACCTAATCTTGCAGAACACCTAAGAGAAATCACAAACATGCTTAAGAAAGATAGCATAGTAAAGTGGACTGAGGAGGCGGTGAAGTCTTTCAATCTAGTAAAATTGGTTCTTTCTTCAGCTTCGGTTTTGATCAGCCCGAATTATACTCAGGATTTTATTTTGTTTTCATTTGCCTCGGAGCATACTATGGCAGCAGTATTGATGCAGAAAAGAGATGAGCATGAAAAACCAATTGCTTTTTTCAAACCATAAGAGACACAACCTTAAAGTATAACATCATTGAAAAACAAGCTCTTGCTTTAGTGAAAGCGTTGAAATATTTCCGAGTATATATTCTGCATTCTCATATTCTTGCTTATGTTCCTAACGTTGCTATTAAGAATGTTTTAGTGAAAACATATCCAGAAGGGAGACGAGGCAAATGGATTGCTTCCTTGTTGGAGTATGATGTGGAGATAAAGCCTACAAATCTTATCAAAGGACAGGGGCTGGCTAAGCTAATGGCTGAGTTGAATTTGCATGCTTTGGACATTAATCTTATTGCTACTATGTCCGAAGAGAATGAGGAAAGTTCATCAGTTCAGGTATCATAAATCTTTGTACTTTCTCCTTGGTATTTAGATATTATATATGTGCTTCAAAATTTGTCACCACTGCCTGGCATGGCTAGAAACAAAAGTAGAACCTTGAAATTGAAGGCTGCTAAGTTTTGTATTTTGAATGATTCACTCTATTGGAAAGATCCCGGTGGTGTTTTGTTAAACTGTTTAGTGGAAGAAGAAGCGAAGCAGGTTATGGAAGATTTTCATAAGGGAGATTGCGGGGGTCACCTTTTTTGGAAAACAACAACAAATAGGATTTTGAGAGCGGGATATTATTGGCCGACACTTTTTGCTGATGTGTATAAGACTGTCAAAAGTTGTCATGAATGTCAGATTTTTGAAGGGAGGTAGAAATTGCAGCCTTTGCCGCTTAAGCCCATTGAGGTTAGTGCTCCTTTTCAGCAATGGGGTTTGGATTTCATTGGTGAAATCCATCCTGCTTCTTCAGCTTAGCACAGGTGGATCCTCATAGCGAAAGATTATTTCACGAAATGGATTGAAGCAATTCCCACCAGGCAAGATACAGATTCGGTAATAATTTCATTCCTTGAGAATAATATTTTGTCTCGTTTTGGTTGCCCGAATAAGTTAATTGCTGATAACGCAGCAGCTTTCAAATCAATAAGGATGATTGAGTTTTGTGACAAGTATAAAATCACTTTGGGACACTCAACCGCTTATCATCCACAAGACAATGGATTGGCGGAGTCTTCGAACAAATATTTGGTCAACATTATTAAAAAGTTGCTGGAAATAAACAAGAAAAGTTGGCATAAGAAGTTGGTCAATGCCCTTTGGGAAGATCGAGTGAGTCAGAAGAAATCCATTGGTATGTCCCCTTTTGAGTTAGTATATGGAGTTGATACGGTGTTTCCTACCTCTCTCGCAGTTCCAGTGGTCAAATTTCTACAAGAAGCTGGCAGTGAAGATGATCATATGCAAAGAAGAATAAATCAAATGATCCATTTGCAGCAGAAAAGAGAAGAAGTTTTCCAAAACACGTTCAAGCTGTAAGAGAGAATTAAGAAAATATATGACAGAAAATCAAAGGCGGACAAGTTCCAATTGAAAGAAGTGGTGCTGAAATGGGATGCAAGAAACGAGGAAAACGGTAAGCATGGTAAGTTCGAAAATCTCTGGAAAGGACCTGTTGAAGCCTAGAAAATATTTTCTTCAAACATTGGGGAAAACCACCCGGTCGGGACCTTAGGAAAGCTCCTTATCCGTTTGGTATGGTGGCTCCGACTGGATTGAAAGGACCAGTTTCCTTATAACTAATGGGTTGGTGATGGGTTGATTTGGATGAGTGAAAATGGGACTAAATAACTAAAATGAAACTATCTAATTTAATCTAAATACTGATAAAGAAATTCTAAAATTAACCCGGGTATCATATATGAATACAACTTAAAATTGTTCCAATTGAACAATAACCATAAAAATGTATTATCGCTAAATTGAAATGTGCAGAAACAAATAAAGATAACTCTGTTTAAGAAATTAAACAGAGTTATATTAGCATATTGTATTCATCATTCTATATCATATACATACACTTGTGAAAAATAACATTTCAATTATACTAAAAAATGATATATAAAGAAATGTTATGAAAACCAAATATATATAAATGATAGCAAATTTTAAAGAGAATATCATATGACAAAAGAAATCAACAGTGAATAGATAAAAATACCTTATCCATCTTGAAAGCTTTCAAATGAAATCTGATACTCTAATCCAGTAATTCAGATGTAAAATCAAATCCAAGGTACAAAAATGCATCACTTTAAAGATAATTCTGCATAAAATCACCAGATGTGATCCTTTATAAAATATAAGAGGCAATGGAGTACAGAAATGTAATCTCCAAGTCCAAAAAATATTATAATTCAGGACCCTTCTCTAAATGCATGAGAAGGGTCTAAATACTACTAGCTAAATCTAAAAATAGCTTATTACAAAAATAAGGATTCGGTTTAAATGACCGTCCTTTTCCTAGGAAAAAATACAGTAAAACTAAAACTAAATATAAAAATAAAGACTATTAAGTAACTACTTATGAACTTGATCTTTAAACTTGCAGGCATCTAGCATTGTTTTGAGAAGATGTGGTTGACCGACTTCAGATTTCAACTGTTCTGAAAAGACAGAATCGACAAGTGTAGGCGCAATATTCTCAGCAGAATTAATGATGCAATTAAGCGCACTATGTTGACTGTGTGGTTTCACTAGGTATGTCCAGTAAGAATCCAAGTTTAATCTTGTCAACCCTTGGATTGATTTTGCTTTTTATTCCGCCTTTTGTCTCCATTCTGTTTGCAATTGATGCGCCTGTGGAAGACATCCCAGAACATTTTCTGAAATCAAATTTTCTTTGTGCAAACTCTCATTTACACAATCAGTAAGACTGCTTGCTGCTGTCGTCGACTCCTCTGCCCCTCTGATTTGTGCATCCCAGTCATTGAAAAGTATTTATTTATGGTTTTCATTAATGATTGGTGCACTAGCTTTTCTTCTTTCCTCTGTATTTTTCCATACCAAATAATCAGTAAATTTTTAATTAATTAAATCATAATCATTTCGTAAATCTACGACATGATTGGTGATCTTATCACTTTCTTGACAAAAAGAATTCCATTGTAAGATTTTTTGGCATAATACTTCTTCTTGTTGCAGTAGTTGATTGTTTAAAGAAATAGTTTCTGAAACAAACTCTGGAAGCTTAGGGTCATCTTTGTGCTGATCTTGGATAATTTGTATTTGTTTCTCTTTATCAGCCAGACTTTTTTGATATCCAATTTGTATTTCTTGAAGTTGTTGCTGTAACTTTTCAAGTTTAATCTGTGCTTCATTATTGGCCTGTACCTGTTGCAATTGCTGTTGCAGAACTTGTATCTGTTCTTCTTTTTCATTTAATAAGAGCTGTATCTCAAATGATTTGTCAATAGTTGCGGAAGCATAATCCCCCGTAACCTGAGATAACTTTGCGAGATTATCAGTAGGCTTTGTGGTAGGATCCTTCCACAAAACATCTAATTGTTCTGCTTCAGTAGCAATTGCATCTTCTAATTTTCTCTTTTTCCTTTGTTTCTTCACTACTACTTTATACTTTGGGCTGTAGAATACCTCTAGAGGAGGAATGTCCTCTACATTAAGTACAATTTCAGAAGAGGGAGTGACAGGTATATGCTCAGTTTCTGTGACTGTGCCACTTATTCCTGTGCTCAAAACTTTTGTTGTCTGTACAGGGGTCTCTATATTCTATCCTTCCACATTAAGCAATTGATTAAATCTTTCCCATTCTGTGTCTAATTCAATTGTGACTGACTGTTGCTGTGCATTGGTAGGAGGAGGAGTTATCTGCTGAGAAGTCAAAATTTGCTGTTGTGAAAGTTCTTTCGATTGAGCAGCATCTTTCACTAATTCTTCACTTATATTCTGCTCTTCATTAGACTTATTAGAACGTTCAGAAGTCTCTCTTTCAGATTTTGACTTAGACTTATCCGTACCTGAGCTGCCACTTATACTAACACTAGGATTTGGTTCCCTTGCGGGTTCCAAATGCATATTTTCCAAAGGGATGCTGGTCAGTCTTCTTTCTCTGTAAACCTTAAATTCTTGAAATTGTTCTGGAGATAACTGCATTTGTGCTGAATGTAGAATTTCTTTCAGTGTGGATTTTCCTAGGAATATATCATCGAAAGAGTCCTCTTCTCCGGAAAATATCCTTACTTTGATTGTAGTGGTGAAATTTTTAGCAACTTCATTAGGGTCGAATAACCTTTTTGAAAATTTAAACAATTGTAAGCATGTAATATTGCTTACTTCCTTGAATGCATGTCCAATATCAAATATTGAAAATGTTCCAAAATCTACGGGAAATTGTGGCCAAACGGCCTTCTTCTTATCTTTTAAATCCTTTGTCAAACCTCCTTGACCACAATTTGGTATGCAATTTCCCGAGCTAAAAGTTTATCAGAAACATATAAGGGTAAAACATGAGGAGAAGCAGAGCTTCCAAAAACCCTTACATAGGTAAACCATTCTTCCCCAAACCATCGTGCGATGGGGAGAATGTCGACTTCTGCTTCCGGGGAAAACCTTGGAGCATCTTTATTATACAATGTTTTGTGCAGAGGCAACATTACGCCGTGGCAAATCTTGTAAAAATGAGGAATAAACTTGGATTCCCATAATTCCTTGTGATACACATAAATAGGCAAAGGATCTTGAATCGTTCATTACCAACCCATCAAAGGGAATTTAGAAACAAAGCAGATAGCATCCATAACATAAGAAGATAGATAAAAAGGAGGATAAATCCTCTGAGAATCAATTCGCTTAGACCGTAATGGAAAATAGCAGTGGCCAAATTATCAGACAAGATTTTGGCCCAGTCTATAATTGTAGCGTTAACAGCAGCATTCAACAAAGGGATCCATTCAGGCAAGATCATGTTTATGTTAGGCTTTCCAAAAAGCCTACATAACATAACAGCAGCAAAACAATATGGAGAGGTAAGTGAACCAGTACTGTACATACTGTGTTTGTTTTTCTTCAATGGTTCATCTCTTTTGGTCTATTCCTGCGTGCATTCCGCCAAATTTGCATGTTATTTGGAAAAATTCTCCATAAATTGTTTATTATAAGTCACCTGAGGTTCCGGCAAATGATAAATCAGCCTCAAATTTTCCGTAGTGAACGAACCGATGAGCTCTTGATCTAGAGTTCTAAATTGCCTATCTGAAATATCGGTGCTGTCCAATACCCATTTTACCATGTCTGAATACGGAATAATTCTTGGTCTTACTGCTTTTCGGTGCAGAAATGAACAAGCCAGGTCTTTAAGGGTTGCCTCAGATGAATTACTTGAACCTGCAGTAGCCGCGACTTGCATTACCCTGGGATTTTCTTCTTCGAGCAAATTATACATTCCTTCCCAGGTGGTGATACTGACATCCTTATTGCAAGCAGTATCGGCATACAATGAAGCCATTTCTTTGTTTTCAGAATTTGAAATCTTCTCCTTCTTACCCATAATGCTCTGTGAATGCTTTGTATAGTCTTATGCTCCTTCGCGCCTGTGATTTTACGAGTTAAGTGAGAGTAATGACATGAGAAAGGTGATGAGATAGTTTTAAATGCAAAAGACGGATGAAATATATTATTTTAACGTGAAACGACCTTTCAATCAAAACAGAATCTCATTTATCATTAATTGACAATCCATTCATTTAATCCAATCATTAAAGCGCAAAACAGATATTGATTTATGGAAGGATTTTCTTTGGACAACGCGCTTTTATGAATCTGCAACATTACGATCTACGATTTGCTGCGCAATATTGCAATATCGCAGTATCGCAATATCGAAATATCGCAAATCACAATTTTCTCAAAGCGTAACCATCGCAAAATCGCAAATCGCAAATATCTCAAATCGCAATATCGCAAATCGCAAATATCACATATAAAAAGTATTCGTTTAACATTTTTCTGCGATATGCGATTTGCGACCAATATTTTAACGTATAGGCTTTTTGGGATCGCATTATCGCAATATCGCAAAGTCACGGTTTAAAAGATTCAGTTTTACAAAAGACATCTACTATTTGCGATGGATGCGCTATTTCGCTCAAAGAAAGATTTTATTGTAATCTATCATAAACTTGAGTGTTTCTTAAGGATTTTCTAAGGAATTTCCCTAAGTTATGATAGAAATTTTTATTTGAAAATGGAAACAAATAATGATTGATTTTTTATATTTTTTAACTAAGGGTCCCCATTTATTTAGTATTATTACTAATATTAAACAAAAAGGGGGGTTGTTGCTGGTCACAACAATTGGCAATTCACTGAAAGAAACAGTTATCTCTGAAAAAATAAAATGAACACTATATTTCTAGTAAGTAAAGATTTTTAAAGATAATGAAAACTATCTTAGGATAATTCAAATAAAATCTAACTATGAAAAAGAAATAAAAATCATTCACAATTTCTTTCTAATTCCTTAAGAACAAAAACATTTTTGGGTTATCTCAAGCTTTGATCGGTGTTAATAATGAAGTAAGTGGATTTCTCCAAGTTTGTTTTTATAATATACTCTATTGTCATAGGTATTGCCTCTGCTGCCTACAAACGTTCATAGTCTCGACAGGGTTACCTTTAAACCATTAACCATTCATTGTCCCATCCAACTAAAATTATGACTTTTTAAAAGATAAATTCATAAGACATATTATCTCATGTTTTTGTCTTTTACTTATTTTTTATTTTTTAAGAGCCATTGCTCTGGTTTGGTAGCCAGTTAATAACAATGACATTCACTAGTTGTAATTAAACTGAACAAGCTGGCTCGTGATGAGACCCCTTGTCTTATATTTATAAGCCATTACCCTGTTTTGATATGCAGTGTTGGTAATGTCAATTTGATTACTTCTTATGAACATGGTAAGTCGGCTCATAATGAGACCTCTTATCTCTTAAATTTTCATATATTTTCTTAGAATTACATTCTAAAAAATCACAACTTAAATGGATGGGGTGAAATAGTTTTATCCTTAAGAATCAATGGATGACAATTTGCAGAGTTTCTTGAGTACCAAGACTTTGAAAAATATTTACTTTTATAGATAACATTTCTCTGCTCAATAAACTTATAATGATTTACATTCTCCTCAAGTTTTCAAAAGATCATGCAAATAATTGGAACAATCTTTCAAAGTTTAACATCTTATTTAAAACTATCCAAAGACTATGATCATCTCTTTAAAAATTCTTATTTACACAAAATAAATATTTATAATATTCTTCCTAAGAAATTTTCTTATAGTAAACAGTCAATTAGAGACTTATTAACAACCTTTATTTGCAAAAACAATTAAAATTTTTGCAGAAAGGAATATGTACAATTTAAGAAGGGGTTACCTCCTTACGAAAAGAATTTCTTTAAGACAAGCTCATTTACAGGAAGAGATTCTCTCTTCCCTGCTAAATCTTGGAGTATGAATGTATTTGAGCCTATCTTTTCAGCAATCTAAAATGGTCCAAGCCACGTTTTCTGAAACTTGGTATGCTTACCTTTTTCTTCATGTGCTTTATCCCACTTCAGAACAAGATCACCAATTGACAAAATTTTTGAGCCGGTAGAACTTGCATCAAAAGAAGATTTTACAAGCTGTTGATGTTTTTCATGAATAATTTTTGCTTTATCTCTATCTTCTTCTAGTTTGAGGATTTGATCATATCTCAATTGAATGGATGAAGAAGGATTTTCTTCAATAAATTCTACTAGGGCTAATGATGGAAGAGCTAAATTTGATGGTATTACAGCTTATTTTCCATAAACCAAATTGAAAGGTGAAGTTCCAATTGAAGCTTTTTGAGTAATACGATCAGCCCATAGTGCAAAAATTAAAGACTTGTTCCAATTCTTTTGATTTTGATCAATGGTCCTTTTAATGATTTTGATAAGATTTTTGTTAGTGGATTCAGCCAAACCATTACCTTGTGGATAATAATTTGTTGAATATTTCAATTTAAAACCTCTTTTGACTGCAAATTCCATTATACTATTTCCAGAAAAATAAGATGCATTATCAAAGACAAGAGCGTTAGGTACACCAAACCTAGTTATAATGAATTGATCTATTAAATCAATAATTGCATTAAAATTGGCTACCTTCAAAGGGATTGCTTCTACCCATTTTGTAAAGTAATCAGTTGCTGTAAGGATGTATTTGTGCTGTTTGGAAGAATGAGGTACTATCTCACCAATAATGTCAAGCCCCCATTGCTCAAATGGTTGCTCAATATTTACCGGTTGCAAAGGAAAAGATGGTTTCTTTTGTCTTCCACTAGCAGTTTGACAAACTTTGCACTTCCTTACATAATCATGCGTATCTTTAAAAAGGGTAGGCCAGTAATAACCAGCATGAATTATTTTGTGAGCTGTGGTATCACCTCCGAAATGACCTCCTGCTGGTCCATCATGCAATTCCTGCAACACCTTTTCAGCTTCAGTCTTTTCAAGACATCTTAATAGGATTGAATCATAATTCTTTCTAAATAACACATTATCAATGATATCATATTTAATAGCCTTCAATCTTAAAGCACGTTTGCTCTTATAGCTGAGATTGGAAGGAGCATACCCATTTTTCAAGTAATAGATGAGATCAGCATACTGAGATTCAGAATTTGTAACACTTATCTGACTTACTTGAATATCTTTATTTGAATCTTGATTTTCTGGTATGTTATGAGCTCCTGCCAATAATCTGCAAAAACCTTGTCCTCTAACAATCTTAGCTGGTTTAATATCAATATCATATTCTTGCAAAGTTGTTATCCAGTTAGCTCTCTTTTCTCCTACTTCTCTTTGAATTAATAATTGCCTCACTGCAGAGAATGGGACAATGATTTTTGTATGTGTTTTTAAGAGAAAATGTCTGAAATGTTTGATTGATTTAAACAAGGCAAAGACTTGTTTTTCAACATCGGAATAATTCAGCTCAGCTCCTTGCAGATTTGAGCTAAAGAAATAAATTGGTGCTTCAATTTTATGATCATTGAGCTGTGTTAAAACAGATGCATAAGATGTTTTGGTGGCCAAAGTATACAAAGTAAAATCTTTAGAAAAATCAGGGGTATTCAATGCTGGTGCATTAATGATCGCTTGTTTGATTGCCTCAAAGACTTCTTTCTCTTTATGCCCCCATTTGAATACTGAGTTTTCTTGATCATATTTTTCATAGGTAAAACAATTTGAGAGAAATCAAGAATGAATCTTTTTACAAAATTGATTTTCCCAAGAAATGATTACATGGATTTTTTGTTATGAGGTAAAGAAATATCAGAAATTTCTTTCACTCTATCTGGATCAATGTATATACCATCTTTTGACATAACAAATCCTAAAAGTTTTCCTTCATCCAAATCAAAGAAAGATTTCTTTGGATTTAAGGAAATACCAAACCTTCTACATCTTTCAAATATTTGCTTTAGATCGTGTAGATGATTGGCTCTCTTTTTTGAAAATACTGTTATGTCATCAAGATAAATAACAACTGATTTATTGATCAGACCTTTAAATGCTATGTCCATGGCTCTTTGGAAAGTTGCTCCTGCATTTATTAGACCAAAAGGCATTTTCTGATAAGCATAGGTTCCCCATTTGGTTCTGAAAGTTGTTTTCAATCTATCATCTGGATGAACTAAAACTTGATTATAGCCTGAAAATCCATCAATAAAGGACATGAGTTCAGAACCAGCTACCTTTTGAAGTATCTGTTCTATGGTTGGCAATGGGAAATTGTCTTTTAAACATGCCTTGTTTAAATTTCTAAAATCAATACAGATTCTTATATCACCATTTTTCTTCCTTACAGGTACCATATTGGAAACCCAATTGGAGTGCCTTACAGGAAAAATGATTTTAGCTTTTAAAAGTTTATTAAGTTTTGATTTGATTTGACCTTCGAGATTTGGATGAATCTTTCTTAACTTTTGTTGAACAGGTTTAATATCAGGAAGCATTGGAATTGTGTGTTGAATAACAGAAGTATCATACATTTTTAAATCATCATAATTCCAAGCAAATATATTTTTATACCTACTCAGAAGTTTAATGAAAGCATTCCTTTCCTCTGGAGTTAAATTGAGTCCTAAATTAACATTTTGAGGATTAGAGTCAGAACCAAGATTTACTAATTCAAACTTCAAAGTGGAACTTTGAAGTTTAGCATTAGTGACTTTCTTGAATATGTCTTTAATATCATATAAGTCCTCTAATTTAACCACATATTTCAGAATGGGATTTTCATTACTTTTTTAGGCAATTTGTAAATCATGATCATCCTCATCAATAATTTGTTCATCATATGATTTCTCTGAAGTCATGAAATTTAAAATATCTTGATCATGGTAAAATACTCTCCAATTTGTGATATTATCTGGAACAGATGGGCGAAAAATCAATTCTACTGAAAATCTATCAGGACTGCAATCTTCAGCAGGAAGGAGTTTAGATGCAACATTAGCTAACAAGTCAGCTGATGTATTTTGATTCCTAGGAATAGAAGAAATATCGAATGCTAAAAAATGAGTGGTAAGATCTTGCACTAGGGTTTGATAGTGTTTAAGATGTCCTGAAAGACAATGGATAGTATTCCTAACTTGTTTTATGACAATTTCGGAATCACCAAAGACTTTCAAGTATTTAACATCTAACCCTATAGCTTTATAAAGTCCTTGAATCAAGGCTTCATATTCTGCAGTATTTTTTTTACACTCAAATTCTAACCTACATGATAGCATGGTCTTCTCTCCATCTGGATAAATTAAGATGCATCCTGCTCTAGCTCCATCACTAGATTTTGATCCATCAAAATATAATGACCAAAATAAAGATTTATCTATTGGCTTATCTACAATTACATCAGAGATATTTACAATTCTGGAAGAATCAGATTGTGAAAAATTTTCTATTTGAGAAACAAAAGTATTTACAGAAAAGAGTGATTGTGGTGCTTTGAAGTTTCCAAGAAATGACTCGGCAGAATAACGTCCAAGAATATTTTTGTTGAATGCCACAGGCTCATTAGATTGTTCAAATTCAGTGACAGTGTGCATCATATGTTTTTCTCGTTCAACTTTGATTTGATTTGGTTTCCCTTTGCAGGGAAGCCACATATGTGAATAATCAGTTGCGATATAACCATTAAGTTTTGCAGACCAGTCCCTGCTTAAGCCTAATCCATAGAATTCAGGAATATCTGCAATCAAAATATCAATTCTTTGGACAATCCTAGGATCGGAAGCTAGTCTAATAGTAACTGAATTGATTTCGCCTACAACTTGAACTTTAGAGCGATCCAATTGAACAATATGAACTGCCGATTTCTGTGGTTCAATATTCAATTTGGCACAAACAAAAGTAGGCATTATATTAGAGGATGCTCCAGAATCGATTAGACAATTATGCAGATTCTTATTGTACATTTCATAAGTCAAAAGAAAAGGAGGAGTCTGAGAATTTGATCTTTCTCCTATGAGCACAGTATCAGTAGCATCTACTTTGTCTGGTGGCTTACCAGTTCCTTTAGCTGCTTTTGCAACTACACCACTTGGTAAAGGAGCAATTGGTGTAGCATTTAGTTCTTTTAATAGCAACTTCTGCTGGTGTTTCAGTTTGTTGAGTTCATGTAAGGAAATGTTGGCTTTAATCTTTTTCATGTCTTCAACAATGTTATACTCCATAGGATATGATACCACTAAAGTCTTTGTTGTTGATATAGGAGGATTAGAAGAAGATGGCTGATTTTGAGTAGGTAATGGAGAAGTTTTCTTTGCAGGGGATTTGTCTTTGGTACTTGGAGTTATAATTTTCTTTTTAGGAACTGTTTTTACAGGCTCCGATGTAGATTTACTCCTAGTACTTACAAGCATAGCTTCTTGTTCTACCTCACTATTAGAATTAGGGAGAATAAAATCCCACATTCCATGGAATTCAGCTATTTCTTCATTTTCATCTTCCTCTTCTGATACTGGAGGAGTATCTTCTTCTTCTTCCTCTTCTGATTCTGCATTAGAGATTGAATTGGGAGGTTTAGATTCAAGTTGATTTCTTTTGAAATTTCGGAATGGTTTTTTGGTAGAAGTTTCAGCTACTTGTTTTTTTATTTCAACCATTTCATTCGACATTGTTTTAAGAACTTTCTATAAACCTTCCATGTCGTATGGGTCTTTGGCCTTTTTCCTTGAATCATCTTTGAAGCTGACCTTCTTGGATTTCCTTTCCTCAATAGCATTTTTCTTTTCTAGAGAAATAATTCGTTTCTCTACTGCAATAACCTCTTTCATATTCTCGGCTAACGTAGGTTTTGCAGCTCTATCTACAAAAATTGCTATGTTTGAGGGTAAAGCAGTTATGTACCATTCACTTCTGACTTGTTCACTAGGCCTTGAATCTGTGTGGATTTTGTTCAAGAGTTTGTTGAATCTAGTGTTGAAATCTTTAATGGGCTTCTTGGGTTCTGCCTTCAAATTTGAGAGATCGTTGATTAAAGTGGCTATTGATCTGTCATCTCCAAATTTGGTTAAAAAATGATCTGCAAAAATGGCCCAACTTGTTATGGATCCTGAAGGTAATGAAAAGTACCAGGATCCTGCTGCCCCAAGAGTATAAGGGAATAGTCTGACTGCAACATCTTCTTCTACGACTCCATTCAAATTTACAGCCAGCATAAAATTATTGATGTGTTCTTCAGCTTGAATGTTAAGATCTGGACTGAACTTTGGAAGCCATTTTCCAGGATTGTCAGGTAAATCATGTAAAGGTGCAGGCATGTTGACAGCCCCTGGAGTAGCCCATGGTCTAGCCATTATTGTAAAAACTGTTGTTGAAGTAGTAGATGAACGGGGAAGATTGTCTAGGAGGGCCGGTCAATGGTCGGCTGCTCAAACGGTATCATTTCTGAAATGTTTTCTGTTGTTTACATTGTCATTGTACATACCATTTATTTCAGTTTCATTGCAAGTGTGTGATGTGATATTTTCTTCAGTTTGGGGCCCAAGGTGAAGGTTATAACTCTGAAGGTTGATTTCAGCTTTGGATTGAGTTTGTCAAGTCAGGTTTTTCAATCATTTTGGTTTCAAAATTGAGTCGGTTTGAGTCAATTTTCAGTCAATAAAATGAGTCTAGAGTCTTGTATTGATTTGCTGAAGTTATGGAATCCATAGCCCAATGGACGAAGGCACTGCCTACTCTCCCAGAAATCTGTAGTTCTTGGCACCTCCAAGGAGCTACCATCCCCATTGGAGCCAATGTTAGAGTCGGTATCTTCATCCCTCCGTCAGAGATCAAAATCTCTTTTGTTGCATTTCATTTTAGGTGTCTCATTCAGTTCAGTCAGCTGCATTCCATTAGGAGCAAGGATCATCTGACGGAAGGGTCTTGTTACTCATGTTCCCCATGTCTTGTACCTACTGGCCTAGGTCTGTTTACCAAAATCATTCAAAATCATTTACAGTCATGTTTGGTCTTAAAGTTGGCAAAGAATCATTTTAGGGTTTTTAGTCTCATTAGGTCTAGGGTTTCATTAATTTGGCCTTAAAAATGTCTAATAATGTCAGCAGGCACATGAGGAAGCTTCAAATAAGGTTTCAGTGTAAAAATTTTCATCATCAAAATGCTTGATAATGATTTTTCTTCAAAACTCTGTTTTGAAGTAAAATCGTCAATTTCATCCTTTTGTAATAAATGCAATGTAATTTTCAGAGTTTTTTAGTTATAAAGTTCTTCAGGCGCAACCCTGGTCACCTTTTCCAAAATCCCATGCCAGCTATCCCTGCACAGACAGACAAGAGATTCATCATTCAGCTCAAAAATCAAAAAGTACAAAGGAAACAAAAACAGAGTTTATGTGAAAAGTACCAAAGTTTTCAGACTTTAGAAAGTGGGTTTTTTCAAATCAAAAATCAAATTCTATGGCATAAAAGATATTTTTGTGTTTCAATAACTCATTTGCATACCAAGAGTTAGCATTGAGCCAAGAAAATCGTGGAGGAGGGCGAAACAGTGTTGGAAGGAAAAATTGTGGTGAGATTGACAGTTGCGGCGCACTAGGTGGAGGACGCGGCGCATAGGGTCGCTCATCTCCATGCATTTTTGAACGGTCACGGTGCACACAGAGAGCGCATCGCACTGGGTTGTGTGTGCGGCGCATCGGCCCAAAACATAAAAAAAATTCCAGTCTTCTCCAAAATCAAATTTGCTTGGTTGCTCCATGCTCGAGTAAGTCAAAGCCATTCTCTTATTGTTCATAACTCATATTTGGTGTTGATTGAAATGGATTATGAGAATTGGAATGCCAAAAACTTAAACCCTATCACCTTTTTAAAAAATTGCTCCTTAGGGTTTTAAAGTTGGTGTTTTAAAATAGTTTTGTGCCACATACTTCATTTCCCATCTTGCTTATTCCTCCCCTCACTGTCATACTATCATTACAGTCCCTCCCCTATTCCCTTATATCCCAAGTCACTCATTCCTAAGCCTTATTTCCCTATCCATAAATCATTTCATTTTCTATCACTCTCCCTTCCCATTTCACTTATAAAAGTTCCCAAACCCTAAGTTTCCCAAACAGTCAAGTGGCTATCCATTGTCCCTACATTTGTCAAAATTTCAAAAGGAAAATTCCACTTGATTAAACCCCATTGTTACCACTGCCATATTTCCCCATAGTCCCTCTCACACTACCATATATTTGGCATTAAAACAAAAAACACCCAAATTCTCATTTTCATCTCTTACAAGCCAACATACACCTTGCATGGAAATCACGGAGACAGACACTGATACATCATATGACAGAGATAGTGATTCCACCACTGAGCTACATGCACCTAGAAGGCCTCGTAAAGGTGGCAGACATGTGAGAGAAGAGCCCACCTCATTGACTCAATTGCAGGCTTGCCCACTTGAAATAGCATGTTTTCGAGAGCAGTCATGCTATTAGTATTGTGAGATGATTGCTAGGATTCGTCATCATCAGGAGCTGGCTCATTTTTTTGTATTACATTTACATGATGGTCAGGTAACTCTTGCTGGTGTAAATTTCACTTTAACACCGGAAACCATCTCTCAAGCAACAGGAATACTGAATGTGGGTGAACAATGGAACAAAAGACAACAGGTGGACAGAGTGCATTATGAACCATACATCAGACCTAGCTATGTGAGACATCTCAATAGAGTATTCCCATTCTGGTTCCTAAAGGAATCCTATGCACCTCTGATGAAACTCATTATCAGATACTTCAGTTGTGAGGGCCGGTTTTCACGCCTCTATGCCTACCATATCAGGTTATTGATGCATTTAACGAGAGTGAGGATGATGAACATACCTTATTTCATGTACCGGAACATCGAGAGAATGACTACTCTTGTGCAGAAGAAAACTCATGAGCAGCAGTACAACAATATTTATCACTATGCACTCATCTAGATCGTGGTTGTACATCAGCTTGGATTGCAGGGTATTTCATGGGAGGATTTCATTTCCCATGAATTCTTCACAGCCCCTCAGGTTCCTTCGAAGGTTTTCCATGATGCTGGTGAACCTTCACATCAGCCTGAAGGTCACAAGACAGAGCCTATCAGTGTGCTGATATATGTCACTTATCAGAGAGGCACCAGAGGATTATTTGCAGTAGCCCGACAAGTACTATCTCCACCTGGGGTGGAAGGGGTCTCGTTGCCGTCATCAGCAGCACAGGTACAGGTACAGGATAGAGGGAAGAGGCCTATGTAGGATGAGGGCCCTTCAGGAGGCCAGGATACTGATTTTATATTGATTGATGAGGATTTGAGCTCTCCAAGCTCAAAGTTGAGAGAGACTATTCAGGAGTAGAAGGCGGAGATCGACACATTGAACATCAAGTTGCAGAGAGCCTAATAGATAATAAATTATCTGGAGCAGTAGCGGAATAAACAGTTGGAGGATCAGCAAACAATCATGGAGTTGAAAAACATCCGTGAGAACCGGCAAGCTGCCCGAAGAAGCCAAACCGAGATGACACCCATTGAGCGGGATATCGAGGCTGATAGAGAGACTTGGCTTGAGAGGGTCAAAATTCATCTTGAGAAGCTATTGGAGAAGGAAAAAAAGGAATATAACATGCTCAGGAGCATGAAGAACCATTATTGGGCGCGAAATCATGTTTGCAAAGCGAGGATCAAAATCCTGAAGGCGAGGCTAAGGAGAGCACTAAAGTGTCGTAAAAGGCATGATAGACTCCAAATTTTGGCCGAAGCTTCTTTGGCCCAGCATAGTGCTTGATGGTGGAAATTCAGCCCAAATTTCAAGAAATTTGGGAAAAAATTTGTCGCCTAAACACAGATTTTCCTGCCCAACGCGTAGCGCCACTTGGTGCGCGCTTATAATTGGCAGATATTTTGGAGGAAAACTTTGCATTTCTGAATTTTGCATCAAAATTTATACATGTCTACCCATTACCTAAATATTTTGACAAGTTTTTGGTTGCCTAAAGGGTCAAAAACACCTCAAAAATGACCTTTCTGCCACTTTTTGCACACACAATAAGGAGTGTTGGGAGATTTGATTTTTGGAGGGGAAAATGGAAACCAAATACATAAATTCCACTTGGGTTGGAAAGTAGACATGTATGGCTTTCCAACGAGCTATCCTACGCTCAATTTGGACTTCGGGAAGGCCCTAAAAATCAGCCTCAAAGTTGTGCTACGCATAGAGATTTCAGGCGCGACGCATTGGGAAATTTGGCCTATTTTTCACTCAGCGGCTCAGATTTTCGCCTAGTTTTGGCTAGTTTGACTTTTTTATGTAACTTGATGTAATTTCATGAATTTGATGTAATTTTGGCACATTTTTATTCATTCTAGAAGATTCATTCACCAAAAGGTGAAATGTAAGTGAATGAATCAGTTTCTTATCATATAGAGGCAAGTTGTTTCATTTTCTATTTTCCAGTTCTTAGTTTAGATATGGTTGAAATAGCTCCTATAATGATGAGCTCGACTCCTAGAAGCATGGGGATGATTTAGGCTAGTCTATATCATGTAATTCATCAGTCATTTTCAGGGTTGGACACTTGGGATTTCTTGGCACTTCATTGTACATTTCATCACTGCACTTTTGGCAAAGGAATAGACTAGGGTTTGCAACACTCTTTGGGATCCATGTGGCTCTATGTTTTGATGGTGTGTTTCTATATGTGATTTTAAGTTAACTGATTTTTATGTGTATCATTTTCCTTCTCCTTTCTTCTTAAATTAAACAAATGAGTGATAAAGGTGGAATTCATTAGATTGCTTTGCTCTGCCTTCAGTTTTTTTAATTTTCCATGTTTTCATTTGTTTAAAGAGGATTCTTGAAAGCCTCTTGCCCTCTTCAGCTCCTCACCGGTCTAAGCTATCCATTCATAAAATCTAAAGCATCAAATCAATTTCCTTCCTTGCCCCAATAAGAACTCTGCAAAAACTAGGCCTTATCCCCGGATCCAAAACTGCCTTTCCCGTTGATTCCAACAAAAACCACAAAAATCAAAATCAAACTCCTTTACTTATATACCTAGCCTAAAATTAGCTTTTATTGCAAGTCATCTCAAGCCTTATTGATTATCTTTGCTGAGATTGACTCGGAGAGAATCCTCTCCTGATCTAGTAGGGCTAGCTACCAGACTGAGCGTGGTTTGATGTTACCCTAAACTCTGCCTTCTTTCAGCCTTAGGTAGATTTAGGCAATAATAGTTCCCACTTAGCCTTAGCTAAGAGGAACATTCAATTTTGTTTTAATTTATGTTTCATGAATAAATGAATAAAGGAGGACATGTAAGACTCCTAAAAATCTGAATAAATCAATGCCCATGTCAACAAAGACAAATTAGGGCCATGTAAATAATCACTCGCAGGTGTGAAAGAGGTTTGAGCTAAAGACTGGGTCAAACTTGACCAAATCAATAGCGCTGTCTAGGTTCATTGCATCTACATAAGGGACAACACAGTTTTAGAAGGAAGCCTCTCATGTGAAAAGGGCTAACTCATCAAGATGTTTTAGGGTTTGCAAAAGCTTTCTCATCTTATAAAAGGAAAAGGAGGGCAGCAAGAGGAGGTTGTTGATTGATCATATTTCTGATTATTTGTCTTCTTAGACAAATACCATACTCTGCTGTTTAGTGGAGGATTGTATTTGGAATTCCTATGTTGGGATTTCACCTCTTCCTTTGATGATTCAAGGAGGACAGTTTGCTGAATTGAACCACTATCAGGCTTGAGTCCAAGCTCTACTTATATTGGTAGCGCTGATCCATTGAGGGTTTTGTTGTCTCTGCAAGCTGCAGCAAGTGGGAGATCTAGACTTGCAGAGATATAGTGTATTGTGGAAGCCTCTTTCCATGGAGTGGGTCCTTTTACCTCCTGGAAGAGTGTCTCATTTCTCTGTGCTTCAGATCTGAAATTTTACAATATTTTTCTGTGTCATTTGAGCTACAACGTTGTTCCCATGGGTAGACTGCGTTATTTCTATATGAGGGTTTTCATGGTGTCTTGCTCATATTTTAGATTAGAGATCTCTAGTGCTGGGCTTTGCCTTCCACTTGGTGATCCATGGATTAGCTTTCTGATCTATGTTCTGTTTAGATCTTATCCATTGTAATTAAATTTTATACTTAGAAATTTACTTGCTGCAATTTTCAGATTTGCAACTTGTTTCTCAGATCTACTCTGATTTATGCATGCTTTTGTCAAAATTCCAAGTGGATCTTGAAGAGAAGAAAATATAGCTTCCATATCTAAAATATATCTGATGTTTTGTCCAAATATCTATCCTAGATCTGAGTTTTAACTTCCAACTGCTAAAGCTTCTTGAAAATAACGTTGTTGAGCCATTTCTGCAAATGTGCATGTGTTAAAGCTCTCTTTTTCTGAAGATTCTTGTTGTATTGTCTCATGAATTATGCTATTGGGTGAAAGAGCTTAATATTAATGATGATTTACTACTGTATTACTTAAACATAACCCTCCTTTCTAATCTCCACTGAATATCTCATAAAACTGCGCAATTTATGAAGCAATGTTTGCATTTGGTTGCAGCGTTCCTCTTTGGGTGCTTTTTAGCTAGTCTAGTTTTTGGGAGATCTGTTTAATGTATCTAAACTGATTTTTTATATATGAAATTCCATATATAAGTCCCATATAGCATAAATAAGAGGAACCAAGTCCCGATCTGCATTATTTTTCCACATTTTTACTTATATAGCGTTTCTCTTGAGAACCTTGTTGAATTTCCTAAAAAAGGATCATTACACTTAAGGTGAGCTATCATGAAGAAATCTAACATTCTGAAATTTAATGGGCTTGGAGTATTCTATAATATAAAAGGACACATCCTTGTCATATCCAATACCATTTCTATTTTTCTTGCTGACAAGCTCTTCCCAAGGTCTTATGATTGGCTTTGGAAGTGTAGGTTGAATTTTGACACATGCATGCAAATTTTCTCTTGAACTAGGCACTAAATATGAATCAATTTAAAATTTATATTATTTTTGTTGATGGGATTCTGTCTCAATGTTCTAAACAGAAACAGGTTCAGAATGATGACTCCATTGTAGTAATTCTTCATGTTGAAGCTGAGATTCAAGCTGCAAAAATTCTATCTTTTCTTGTGCATTTTGTAGACATGTTTGAATGTCGGTGAGAGAAACTTTGCTAACTTATAATTTATCATGAGTAGTAGATAATATCAGGGTTTTGAGGAACTCTAATACTTCATTGATTTTTTCCATTTTCATCAAATCAACCTTAGTAAAATAGTGAGGAACTCAATGCCAAACTCCAAGCTCCAATATAATGCCAAACTCCAATATAACACAATCAATAGCAGAGAGAATATAATGCATATATGTATAATGAAAAAGAAATTAATATGCATGCATTACAATGCAACACAATAGTTTCAACACACACATTCTTACACAAGTATATTCAGTCCCTATTGCATGATGTTTGGGCAGACCTCTGCATTAATTTGTAGCCACTAGCTCCCTTAATCCAATCACTTGTGCTCCACCAAGAACAAAAAAAATATAAAAGGCTCAAACAAAATGTATAACCAATCTCAACCAATCCATATGATTCACATGAATTGTGTACAAAGTTTCATGCAACTCACTATTCAACGCATATAATTTGAAGGGGATTTCCACTAAAAAAAAATGACAACAATAATAATTTTCACTAAAACGAAGTGATAGTGATAAGACTTTAGTCTCCTCCTTCACATGGTCATGAAATCAAGGTAAGAATATCTGCCAGAAAATGTGCATAGTTGTGTGGTTATAGGAATCACATTTTGAATATCGCCTCCTAGAAGGATCATCTAAAGCTAACACTAATAATCCTGCCACTGATCCTGCCAAAAATCCATTCATAGGTGTCTGCTTTCTCCTTTTTTTCACAAAAAACAATGAATATCATGGTAAGATCCAGTAAAGCTACCAAATAGAAACTTGATCCAACAAGTTTCTTCTCTTACAATCAAATATTTCTCTTAGACAAGCAGCTTCAAGTCAATAATGGAGTGATAGGGCTATTCTTTTGCAAGATTTAATTCCCTCAGAAGGAGCCCAATTGCATTGGTGACACAGGAGTTCGAATGATTACAAGGAGGGCCCTACCCCTCGTGTTGTATATGCTTCAACAAGCATATCAATATTTTATTGCAAAAACTGGCCCAATTGCAAAGCCTGTCTATAAAGCAGTTAGAGAGATTTGTAGAGGAGATATTATCATGGTAGGATAAGAGCATTTTAGACTGTGATGCATGGTGTCTTTTAGGAAAGCGTGTTGTATGGAGGAATTGAGGAGCATGATGGAGGCGTAGCACCAAGTGCATAGGGTGAGGGGAGCCATGAGAGGTTAGAAAATGCAGGAGGGAGCAGCGGGGAGGGGGGAGCGGGGAGGAGGGAGAAATGGAGAGAGGGCGGAAGAGGGAGTGAAAGAGTTTTGGGCAGAGGAAGGGACGGAGTTAATGGAGGTGGTAGCATGGGAAGTGATGAGCCGACGAGAGAGAGGTAGGAGGAGAGGCGGGAGGGATGGATTTTTGGGAGGGGAGTGTAGGGAGAAGGAAGGAGAGTGGAGGGAATGTTGTGTACGAGTATGGAGGGATTTCAGAGTATGAGGTCAGCGTGAGGGATGTAGGTTTTAACCTTGTACATAAATTATCTGCAAATGAATTCTTAAAGACAAAAAATAAACAATAGCGAGAGCATAAAACAAAAAACAGATATACACAAAGATTTTCTCCTGAATCCCAAATCTGGACTACCAGCTTTATTTTTCATTATATTCCTTTTCTTGTTATAACACATATATATACATTATGAAGCATTCATAAACCCTAATCCATTAACCCTGGATTAGAACATAATCATAGTTCCCTTAACCAGATCTACAAAATACCAAGGGCCAAAAACCATCATGCCCCAAAACCATGTGCAAACTCATGCACAAAACATAGGCGGGTCCGCCGACCGAAAAATAAGGAAATTGTTTTTTCCTGGGGTGTTACCTTAGACCATGTGCAGGGGGCTACATGCCCCCTACAAACCCCTGGACAGGGGGGGCTTGCGCCCCCCCTGTGACCCCGCCACTACGCCCGACACAACGTACCAATCATGGAAATAATACAACACATACCCAACATTCTCCCACTTGTTGTTTTGTTTCTGCAAGGGGCCATAGGAGAGCTTAGTCATTAGTCCATCCTTGCAACACCCATTTTTTCTCTAGACCAAGAGAACTTCTGAGTGCTCACAAACTTCATCAATGCATCTACAACATTCTTCAAAGTGTCCACCTTTACCAGCAACACATTTTTATCCTCAACCATATCTCTCACAAAGTGATATTGAACATCAATGTGCTTTGTCTTTGAATAATAACCAGGGTTATTAGTGAAGAAAATTACACTTTGGCTATCACAGTCTATCCTTATAGCTCGTTGCACTGACCCCATACTTGAACACAATCGCTGCAACCAAACTTCTTCTTTGCTTGCATGAGTGGCTGCCATGTATTCTGCCACTACCAACTATCTTTTACTCATACAATTGATTGCACGTCCAAATAGGATAAACACATACCCACTTTTAGATCTTCTTTGGTCTAGATATACAGCCTAATCTACAACAACAAAACCATGGATGCCCAAAAATCTATCTAATCCTGGTCTTCCCTGGTAACACAAACCATAATCACTAATGCCACACAAATATATGAAAAACCACTTCACTATTGTCCAATGCTCCTTCACTGTTTCTGACATAAACATGCTCAATACTCCCACTAAAATTGAATTGTCTTGTCTAGTACAGACTATTGTATACATTAGTCTACCCATTGCACTTGCATATGGAACATGGGACATATCCTCCTCTTCTTCTTGTGTCTTGGGACACTGTTCAGCAGATAGCTTTACACCTACAGGAATAGGAACCTTCACCAGTTTACTATACTACATATTGAACCTCTGCAATATTGTCTCGACATACTTCCTTTGGTTTAACCATAGCTTTCACTTTGCTTGATCTCTCTTAATTTCCATGCCCAAAATATAGTTTGTAGCAACAAGATCCTTCATGTCGAATTTGGAGAACAATTGGGCCTTAAAATCTTGGATAATTTCTTTGTCATTTCCAATCAGCAACATATCATCCACATACAAGACCAAATAAATAACACGTTCAAAAATTAATTTAAAATACACACAGTGATCCTCTCTGCTTCTAGTGAAGCCAAGTCCCCATATATAGGTATCAAATTTCTGATACCACATCCTTGGTGATTGTTTTAACCCATACAAAGACTTTTTAAACCTGCATACTAGTTCTTTCTTACCCTTCACCATAAAGCCTTCAGGTTGCTTCATGTAGATCTCCTCTTCCAGATCCCCGTGAAGAAATTTTGTCTTCACATCCATCTATTCTACCTCAAAATCAAATGCAATAGCAACATATAAAAGTAATTTAATAGAAGTAACCTTGGAAATAAGAGAAAAAATATCACCAAAATCAATTCTTGGAACCTGGGAATAACCTTTTGCTACCAACCAAGCTTTGTATTTCTCCACCTTTTCTTCTACATTCATATTCTTCTTAAAAAATCATTTTCTCTCGATGGGCTTCCTTCCAACCGACAACTCCACCAGATCCCATGCCTCATTTTTGTGCAAGGATGCCATTTCATCAACCATGGCCTCCCTCCAGAGTTTTCCATCCTCTGAATCCACTACCTCCCTGACATTTCTAGGATCATCATCAGTGATATTTAAAGTGAAATTTGAATAGAAAACAGATGGACTATACCTTTCTGGCCGCCTTCTTTCCCGAACTGATCTTCTCACAACTGGAGTTTGTGGTTCTTCCTCTTTTGAATCTTGTTCTGTTGTAGACTCTGATTGTTCCTCCTTTAGATCAAACTCTATATTCTCAGGTTCCTTTGGTAGGAATTCATGTTTAACATCTTTCACCTCTCTAAACACCACATCTCGATTGTACACAACCTTCCTTGTTTCTAGGTTCCAAAGCTTGTAACCTTTTAAACCATTCTTATACCCAATAAAGATGCACCTTTTAGATTTATTATACAACTTGGTCCTTTTCTCCTTTGGAACTTGTACATATGCATGACATCTAAATACCCTCAGATGTGAAAGAGAGGGTTTCTTACGATTCCATACCTCATGTGGAGTCTTATCCTCCAATGCTAATAAAGGTGATATGTTAACCAAGAAACATGCAGTCTCCACTGCCTCTGCCCAGAATTATTGTCCTAACCTGGTACCACTGAGCATGCTTCTTGCCTTTTCCATCAATGTTCTATTCATTCTTTTTGAAACTCCATTTTTTTGAGGTGTGTATGGATTAATCTTCTGTTGTGCTATACCACACTTCTTACAGAACCCTTCAAATTCCTTCTTGCAAAACTCTCCACCATTATCTGTCCTTAGCACTTGTATCTTCTTCTCTGTCTGGTTTTCGACCAGAGCCTTAAATTCTTTTAATCTATCAAATACTTCAGATTTCTTCCTCAAGAAATATATCCATGTATTCCTTGAGAAGTCATCTATGAATGAAACATAGTACACAGACTTTCCCAGTGATGGAACCGACACAGGTCCAAACACATCATTGTGCACAAGATCTAATATCTTGTTTTCCCTCTTAGCACCAAAAGGAAAACTCACCCGATTTTGCTTCCCATATACACAATGTTCACAAAAATTGAAATCTAGAGCGCAATTAGACATACCTTCTACCATATCATTACCATGCAGTATCTAAAGGCCCTTCTCTCCAATATGTCCATGCCTTTGATGCCATAGCATGATATTTTCTCTAGAGATCACTAGGATTTTCACTCCACTTTCAGGAACCACAGAATTGTTGCACCCATCAATAACAGTGCTACCCTAAAGCTTGTCCAAAGTTCCAATCCAAACTCCATGCATTAATACCATTACTCCCCGAACCATATTGCAGGTATCTTTCTCGAACACTGTTTTTACACCTGTATCATCCATCTTGCTTACAGAAATTAGATTTATGGCCAATGCAAGAATATGTAGAACACCAGGAAGTGTTCTAATCCTTACACCTTGTAGCTTCAGCTTGACTTTTCCATGTCCAACGATTCTGGGCTTCCTATCATCCCCTAAGAAGAAATCACCACCATCATATTTCTCATACTCGCAGAATCACTCCCTATGGGGAGTGAAGTGAAAGGATGCACTTGTGTCAATCAACCATGTCTCGTGATCTACATGTGTATTTGAAGAAGAAGCCAAATACACATCCCCACCTTTATCTAATGAGGTTTTTTCCTCTATAGAAGGAGCATCATCAGATCCCTTTCCTTTCTCAGGAGCTTTAGATCTGCATTCCTTTTTGTATTTCCCTTCCTTTCTGCATTTCCAACACACCTTTACAAGCTTTCCTGGAGATTTAGATCTCCCACAAAAAAATATTTTTATTTCTATTTTGGACCTTCCTCATACATATAAGGCATCTCGATTTTAGCCCTCCATATTTATCTATCTCATTTCTTCCGATAGAAGGGCTGAGACAATTTCATTAAAATTCAAGGTAGTTGTATTGTTACCTATTGCAATAACCAGATTGTCCCATGAATCTGGTAGAGAACACAACAAACCGATGCACTTATCTTCATCTAAGATTTTAATATCAACGATGACAACTAAAATACCACAGTATTGAAGGTGTTCATATGCTCTGTCACTGAGTCTCCATCCTTCATCCTCAGGTTATACAAATTTTTCCGCATGAAAAAATTATTCACCAGAGACTTAGATTGGTACAAAGTTCCTAAATTGACCCACAAAGTCTTCGATGAAGCTTCCCCAGATACATTCAACAATATTGAATCTGAGATATACAATCGTATTGTGCTCTTTGCCTTCCGATCCAACTTCGCCCAGTCTTCATCTGACATTGTCGTTGGTTTAGAACCCAGATCTACCATGAGCCACTGATCTTTATCCACCGACAGATCCTCCATCTTGAGCTTCCAAAACTCAAAACTCTGACCATTAAATTTCTCGATCTCTATCTTTCCACTTCTCGCCATCTTCTTACACTACAAGAATCGATCTTGCAGATCTCCCACTGAACAAGGTCTACCACAGCCCCGAGAAAAAAGCCCCTCAGTAGAAAAGGCATTCCCTTGAAGCTGAAAAAACTCTGATACCAAATTTAGGTTTTAACCCTGTACATAAATTATCTACAAACGAATTCTTAAAGGTAGAAAATAAACAACAGCAAGAATGATAAAACATAAAACATATATACACAGAGATTTTCCCCTGGATACTAAATCGGGACTACCAGCTTGATTTTTCATTAGATTCCTTTTAGTGTTACAACACATATATATACATGTCAAAGCATTCATAAACCGCAATTCATTAACCCTGGATTAGAACATAACCATATTTCCCTTAACCGGATCTACAAAATACCAGGGGTCGAAAACCATCATGCCCCAAAACCATGTGCAAACTTATGCACAAAACTCATGCCCCCTGCGAACCCCTGGACAGGGGGGTCTGCCGCCCCCCCTTGTGACCCCCCCACTGCACCCAATGCAATGTACAGGGGGGTTTTTCGACCCCCCTGTGAACCCCCCACTATGCTTGGCGCAATGTATAGGGGGGGGGCTTTTTCCCCCCCTGTGACCCCCTCCGCCCATGTGACTAATCGTGGAAATAATATAACACATACCCAACAAGGAAGGGTCAAGCAGGGGGAGTAGGGAGGAGAGTGGAGGGATTGTTTCATATGAGTATGGAGGGACTGCTCTGTACGAGGTCGGCGTGATGGAGCGCCGAGTAGGGGGAGCAGGGAAGAGAGTGGAGGGACTGTTGCATGAAAATATGGAGGGACTACTATGTACAAGGTCAGTGTGAGGGAGGGCTGAGTAGGGGGAGCAGGGAGGAGGGAGCGGTTTGAGCAGGAGTATAAGGAGAGTTATATGACGAGCCTAAGCTTCACTCATACCATTATTTTCTTCATGTTGAGTATGAGGAGACTGTAGATTTTCTATAAGCCTTACAGCTCTGAAAATTACTCCAGAATGACTATAACACTACAACTATTCTGATATTCAGGTTAATTCTGTTTTATCCACAGAACATTGTTACATTCACTAAAAAATGAGAGGAAAACATAAAGAAAACACATGTTTTGAGTGTTATTTGCATGGGAGAATGTACATTGTGCAAGACTGGCAAGGGTAGCAGAAATTTCAGCGCTGGAAATTTTGAACGGAACAGATAGAGCATGGGTGTTACAACTCCAGAAACCAAAGTACTCAACACAATGTAAACGCTGAGAAAATTAATGGTTTTCCATACTAGTGCCTAGGTGGAGCATAGTAACCTTATAGAATATTTCTATAGCTGATAGGCCAAATAGAGAAACAGAACACAAGTTCTTTGTCCTCACAAAAGATCAAAAAAATGCAAACCCAAAAGCTTCATTGAGATAGAGAAGTGCAGATTTATACAGGGCAAAAAAACAAGCGACAGATAAATTATGGAAAGGATGCAAAGCTAAGAGACTCTGAAAATTCTAGGGCCTAGCCTGCACTCTGATACCATGTTAAAATCAGCAATAGACTAAGTAGGAATAGGCAAGATAAGAATGGATGTATTTATTATTCACAATGATATACATTTATAGTACATTAGGTGACCCTTCAATTCCACATTCCAAGGTCTCTTGGACTTCCTTTGGCTATCCATTTCCCACACCTTAACCCTTAGCGGATTAGATGTCCAAAAATTAACGAAGTTAAAACTCAACATCTTTTTCATGTTTAGAGAGTTTGAAAAAGAGGCAAAAAAAGGAAAATTTAGATGTTCCTTTTCGTAGATAGTCTCATGAGTCCAAAAAGGCAGAAAACAATACCCAAGAGACCCTCTTAGCCATGTTCGACTAAGGTATTCTTTTTTCGTAAATAGTCTATATTATTCCAAAAAATGCTAAAATTATACTAAGTAAACATATTGTAGAAATTACATCAATGGATTCAATCCGATCATGTAATATACTAAAACAAGATACTAAATCCTTCTACAATATTTGCGGGAAATAAACATGATTGCACAATCACACCAAGTAAGAAAAAGAAGAAAATAAATCACACAACACAAATAATTTTCCCGGGGAAATATTTCTGCTCAAAACCCCTCTATCTTTAATTGTATGATCAACCAAGGAATCTGAAACAATACAACGCACTCTTCTCACAAGAGTCTGTTGCACTCTACCAACTATCTCACACTGATCCAGAGAAAATCGACCAATGCTTAGCAAATTTCTTGCCTCTGCTTAGCCTACCTTACTTGCACAATTCTAAGAACAATTTATCCCTATTAATTAGGAAATTCAACCTTCCAAAACTGCGCAATCCATCATGGGCAATCCTATGGTTGTCTAATTGCGCGTCGACAATTTACTAATAATACAACTGATAGATAACATCCCTTTAACCTCTGTCTCAATTGGTTCTTCATCAAAACTGACATGCATGCAGCTATTAATAGTAAATCATCAGCCACTTAACTGTTCACTGCATGTGAATTAAATCTAATTTAATTCACTTAACCTCTCACTAGTGCAACAATCAGTTACAACTAGTTAGACTGACTTTAACTCACTTAATTGAGTTACCTGATTTCTTATGCATTAAACTAATACACTAAATGCAACTTGGACTCTAAAACAAATAGAATCACTCTGCATGCCTCACCAACCACCCTCAACTCGAATTTCATGAGCTAACTGAGTCTATCACACTTAGTTAACTATTACAAGTGATTATGAGATAAGATCACAATTTATTTTCCAATTTAATTAAGGGAAAATTAAATTAGACACACATTTCTTGTTGACTTTTCAACACTCCCTCTCAACAAGAAAGGGATTATCAGCTACCCTAATCCTGCCTCTGTGGTATTTGAATTTTCCCTTGGTGAATGCCTTCATCAGAGTATCTGCATCCTAATCCTCCGTGGGAATGTACTAAAGTAACATAATGCGTCTTTGAACACAATCTCTGAGATGGTGGTACTAGATGTCAATATGCTTGGACCTGTCATGGAAGACTAGATTAATCGAGAGTTTTATGCAACTTTGGCTATCACAATGTATCATTGTCGGATCCATCTAATGACCAAATAAACCAACAAGTATCTTCCTCATCTAGATGGCCTCACATGTTACCTGACTGGCTAACATGTACTCTGCCTCGGCTGAACTGAGTGAAACTAATATTTTCTTCCTGTTATACCAAGAAACTGTTGTTGATCCTATGCTGAAGATCCCTCCCGATGTGATCTTCCTATCTAATGGAATTCCTACCCAATCTACATCGGTGAAGCCTTGAAGCTTCACTCCCTCTGTTTTTCTGTACCATAATCCATACTCTATAGTGCCCCTGAGATATCTCAAGACATTCTTCCCCGCCCTCCAAAAGAGCTTGGTCGGCTTAACCATAGCTTGAATAAGTTGGTTAACTGTGTAGCATATTTTTTGTCTTGCGTTCACTAAGTACACGAGTGAAACCACAAGTTTTCTGTAAATTGTAGCGTCCACTACCTCACCTGAAGTAGCATCCACCTTCCTTAAGTTTCCTGCAAGAGGAGTCTCCATGGGTTTATAGCTCTCCATGTGGAAATTCCTCATAATCTCTTTGGCATACTTGCCTTGAGAAACAACTAGCTCCCCATCCCACTGCCATATCTCCAAAGTAAGGAAATAGTGAAGAATTCCCATGTCCTTCATCTCAAACTCTCTTGCAAGATCCTTATTGCAAGAATTTATGGGTTGCTCATCACCTGTCAGAATAAGATCATATACATAAATTACAATAATCAGAAGCTTACCATCAACCACAATCTGGTACAGGTTTTCATCTGCTTCACTCTTGGTGAAGCCCGACTTGGTGAAATAGTTGTCAATCATGGTGTACCAAACACGAGGTGCTTGCTTCAGCCCATATAGTGCTCTCTTGAGTCTGCACACATGCGAATCCCTGTCAAAGGTCTCAAAACCTTCTGGCTGCTTAATGTACACTTTTTCCTCAATAACTCCATTGAGAAATGTAGTCTTCACATCCATCTGATGTATCTGCCAACCCATATGTGCTGAGAGTGAAAGGATAGATCTAATCAATGAGTACCGTGCAACTGGTCCAAAAGTCTCCTCATATTCAATCCCCTCAACCTGTGAGAATAATCGGGATACAAATCTAGCCTTGTACATATGCACACTCCCATCTGCTGCCTGCTTCACCTTATAGATCCATCTACATCCAACCACTGACTTCTCGACTGGTCTTGGGACAACATCCCATGCACTGTTCCTGATGATGGATTCATACTCCTCAACCATGGCGTCAACCCAAGTTGTTTGCTACATTTTTTCCTCAAAAGGGGATGGTTCTGTCACATTACACTGACTCATAATAGCCATGTATCTAGTATACATGTCTGGTGATTGTCTCTATTTGCGCTGTGATGTAGGTGCTCCTACATGTTCTGCCACATCAAGTCTCAATCTGTCAGCCTCTGTGGTGTGCCTCCTACAATGTCTGGTGGATGGCTTTGCATGAATGGTTTCTTCCAATCCATGATCCTCCTCATGTGGTTGCTCCACATATTGAGGTTCATTCTTTGTAACCAATATTTCCTCATCTACATGCAAATCAAGCTCCCTCTCAAGGGACAATCGCATGGATTTCTCCTCATCAAATTTTACATCCCGTCTGAAAAATTTCATCCTGATGTTTGGTAAATACACTCAATAGTTGTGGGGAGTATCATTGTACCCCAAAAATATCCCAATCTCTGTTGTTGTTTCTAGCTTCTTTCTAGAATCTTTGGTCACATGGAAATAAACAAATGAGCCAAAAATTTTAAAATATGAAACATCAGGTTTCTTACCAGAAAAAGCCTCCTTTGGTATACTCATGCGAAGTATATGATGAGGACTACGGTTCTGCACAAATACCATTGTGGTGCATCCCTTTGCCCACAAATGCAACGGCAGGCCCTAATCATGCAGCATAGCTCGTGCCGCACCCACAATTGTTCTGTTATTTCTTTTTGTAACCCCATTCGGTTGTGGGTTATGAGGCGAAATCAACTCTTTCTGAATTCCTTATTAGCTACAAAATGTATTGAATTCATTGGAGATGTACTCACCACCATTTTCGATCCTTAGAGCCTTCACCTGCTTCCCTGTATCTTTCACAACCAGTGCTTTGAACTCACAAAATTTTGAGAACGTCTGATCTTTCTTCTGCATGAAGTATATCCAACACTTTCTAGAAAAATCATCAACAAAAATCACATAATACCTGTGCTTTGCTGTAGAAACTATAGAGAATGGTCCACACACATATGAGTGAACTCTCTCAAGGATTTCCGCTGCTTGGTTCTCCTCGTGAAAAGTGGCCTTTGTATACTTCCCCATGGTACATCCCTTGCATGTGTCTATCTACGCAAGAGTACCCTTTGGAAGCCCTGTAGAAATTTGTTGCATGACCTTCAAAGCACTATGGTGTATATGGACCAATATCCTGTGCCATAACTCACCCTCATCCCGACTCACCACTCTATCTACATTACTCATCAATGTTGTGCAGCCATCTACATCAAGTTTGTAGAGGTTCTTCACATGAACCCCAATCTTCTTAACTTTTCCTGTGGCTTTGTGAAGAAGGAATTCTTTCCCTTCAGTGAAAACCACATCATATCCTCTATCCTCCAACATAGCAATGGAAAGTAAATTATTTTTCAAGTATGGTACATGCATGACATCTTTTAATAAGAAAGGTTTACTTGACTATCTCTGGAAAGTAACTGTACCAATCCTGGTAGCACTATACCTCCCGTTGTCACTCATATCGATGTGCTTCTGAAGATCCTTCTCCTCCAAGATACTAAAGAGTTCTTTGTCTCCCATCATGTGGAAAGATGCACCACTATCCAAGTACCACACTGATCCGTTCACACTAGACACCATGCATGCTATGAGTGATAAGTCCAAATCGAACTATGAAGCCAAAGCATCACCCGCTTCAGATCATGAAGCCTTCTTGTTCTTCTTCTTATTTTGTGGACAATTACTGGCATAATTTCCATGCTCATAACAATGAAAACATTTTACTCTGGACATGTCACGTTTCTTTCCTTCTTTGTTGGTCTCATATTTGGAATAGGATTTCTTTCCCTTCCCCTTCTTTGCCTTACCATCCAAGGCACAATTTTCCTCATCATCTGTCTTCAATGAGGATCCATCCCTGGTATTCCACCTGAATTCTTCTTGTACCAAATCTGACCAAAGTTGCTCCCAATCTGGTAGATTCTCCCTCCCATTGGCAGAGTCTTGATAACTATGCCAGCTTTTGGGAAGGCCTAGAAGTGCTAGGCTCACCAAGTTATCATCTGCTACAATAATCCCAACACTTCCAATCTCATATTGACATTCGATGAACTTGGTCAAGTATTTTGGAATAGTGTCTCCTTTCTCCATTTTGATTTTCCTGAGCTTGTCCTTCAGTGCCAATTTTCTGTGGTCATTGTTGTTTTGAAACATATCTGTCAAGGCCTTCCACATTGCATATGGAGTCGCCTTTCCATGGAGACTTGATATGATGTGATCTCAAACTCCCTCTAATAATATCCTCCTCGCCTTTGCAACATTATTTTTCTACGCATCAAGAAGGGTGGCGTCTGCTGTTGCGGGCCTTGGAATATCAGTGTCGATAGATTCTTTCAACCTGTTGTCCTCCAGAACTGCCTCCATTCTTTCTTTCCATGCAATATACTTAGAACTCCCCTCGAGTGCATATTCCAATCTTAATCCATTGAAAGCCATCTTGATACGCTTGTCACACCAAAGAATATTTTTTAAAATTCAAATGTTGTTCAGCACAAACTCAAATTCTTCTCCACTATAGTGATTTCTTATGCTCTGATACCATGTATAAATTACACCAATGGATTCAATTCGATCATGTAATATACTAAATCAAGATATTGAATCCTTCAACAATATTTGCGGAAAATAAACACGATCGCACAATCACACCAAGTAAGAGAAAGAATCAAATCAATCGTACAACACAAATATTTTTCCTGGGGAAGTCTTGCTGCTCAAAACCCCTTTATCTTTAATTGTATAATCAATCAAGGAATCATGAAACAATAAAATTCACTCTTCTCAAAAGAGTCTGTTTCACTCTACCAACTGTCTCACACTGATCCTGACAAAATCGACCAACACTTAGCCACTTTCCTGCCTCTGCTCAGCCTGCTTTGCTTGCAATTCTAAGAACAATTGATCCCTATTAATTAGGAAATTCAACCTTCCAAAACTGCACAATAAATCATGGGAAATCATATGGTTGTTTAATTGTGCGCTGACAATTTACTAATAATACGAATGATAGATAACATCCCTTTAACCTTTGTCTCAAATGGGTCTTCATCAGAACTTACATGCATGTAGATATTAATAGTAAATCATCAGTCACTTGATAGATCACTACATGTGAATTAAATTTGATTTAATTCACTTGACCTCTCACTAGTGCAACAATTAGTTACAACTAGTTAGACTAAATTTAACTCACTTAATTGAGTGAACTGATTTCTCACGGATTAAAATAATACACTAATTGCAACTTGGACTCTAAAACAAATAGAATCACTCCACATGCCTCACCAACCACCCTCAACTCGAATTTTATGAGCCAACTGATTCTATCACACTCAGTTAACTATTACAAGTGATTATAAGATAATATTACAATTTATTGTCCAACTTAATTAAGGGAAAATCAAATTAGACACACATTTCTTGTTGACTTTTCAACACATATTTTCATTTACTTTTACGAGTTCGAAAAGACAAGTGCTAGGAAATATTTTCATATTTTGGGAGTATGAAAAAATTTGAAAGAGGACTCCTCCTGGATAAATGAGTGGTATAAAGGATAAAAATTGTTTTTCCCAAGGAAAGGGTAAAAACCAAGTGAAGGCGTATGATCGACCAAGTAGATGGTGACGATGGAATGAGAAAACAAAGGCTCATCTCGAAAAAATAGGCTGATAAAAAATGGAAATCATGACAAATAGGATGAAAATGGTTTCATTTTTATCCAAGTTTGAAACATGGGAAACTATGCTTGAAAATACTTGAAGATGATTTCATTTCTATACAGGCTTGAAACATGAGAAAAACTATGCTTGAGAGTAGTTTCGTTTTTACACAAGATTGAAACAGAGGAAAAATATGCTTGAAATAAGTTTGCATGCCACCGAAATAATGAATCAATTCAAGGTACATGATCCCCAAGCTTCATTGCACTCACCTAAGTATCCTATTGGTTGCTAACAGGTGGATGAAATTAAGGTTCATTTAAGAGATCAAGTAAAAGACTCAACTGGTAATTTACAAGATCTAATCAAAGACTCAACTTGGAAGGGGATATGTTTCATTTTTTAATGAGCTTGATGTTGAGATTGCGAAAAGATGATGAGCTTAGTGGAAAGAAGTCACCTTCACTAAGTGGGCCTGCAGGCTATTTTTGGCGCACCGTCTATTTTTAGACTATGTCTATTTTTAGACTATGTCTATTTTTAGACATGTTGATAATATTCTATGAGTTGCGGGATGCTATTTGTGGATGGTTGGTAAATTTGGAAAAATAGATGGACTTCTATTTTTAGACATATTGAGCGGAATCTATTTTTAGATTTCCAATCTAAAAATAGATATGTCGAATATTATTAGCTCTTAATAATATTTGGACTATAAACATTATCTTATTCTCTTGGAGCACTTCAGTTAAGTGCACAGATGTGGCACAAGAGTTGACAGAAGGAATTATGCTATTCGTGAGGGTTAAGTGGAGCTATTGCATGGATACTTCAGTTAGAACTCATGTGACAGAGTTTGGTGGAGTTATTGAGGTAGTTGGTGGAGTTGTGTTCAATTTAACTGAGTTAAACATAGTTGAGCTAGTTGTATCTAGTCTAACTGATTGATACACTAGTGAGAGTGGTGTTAATTAATTATTAATTAATTCACTAATTATTAACTCATTAATCAACTAAATAATACATCAGTTAACTACAGTGCATGGACAGTTTCAGTGGAGACCAGTGAAGAGGTAGGTGAAAGAGCAGTGTGACTATCAGTTGTGACTATAGTGTTACATGATTTTCAACACACAGTGGTTGGAGATGCCAATGAGGATTGCGTGAGCAAGGCTGGACCAATTCTAGTTCATTCAGAGCCATTGATTGTGCAATAGAGGCGGGCTAGCAGGTGGTAGAGATTAGAGCATGTGTTTTGCTAGATCAGACATGATTAGTGTCTAGCAATTGGAGATTGTACTAAGAGCTTGTGAGGAGCTTTGTATAATGATTGTTACATGATCTCTATGACATATAATATACATATAGTTGGGGGTTTTCAACTTTTAGCTTTCCCATAAATACTGTGTTCATATGTGTGAATGTTTATGGTTTTAATGTGCGCATGCGATTGTTTTTATTTCCGCAATTAATGATCAATGGTAGAAGAGATTTTGTATTGTGCATGAAGTCAAATAGTGTGTGATCAAGAGAATCTCGGATGTATAACATATCAGTTATATAAATTTCTACATGGTATCAAAGCGATATAGATCATTGGAGCAATTGCAAAACATTGAAGCGGTTGAGTTTTGTGCTGGTGGAATTCGAATTTGCAACAGTGTTTTCTTGGTGTCAAAGTTGAGATGTCTTTCAACGGATTGCGATTGGAGTATGCCCTTGAGGGAAACTCAAATTATATTTCATGGAAGGATAGGATCGAAGCGGTCCTAGATGACAATGGGTTGAAGGAGTTCATACATGCAAAAATTCCAAAACCTGCTTCTTGCGATTCTGCCACACTTGACGTATGGCAAAAGAAGACAGCAAAGTGTCGAAGGATTCTGTTGGAAGGTGTGAAGGATCACGTAGTGTCCAGCCTTCATGGTAAAGCTTCTCCATTCTTGATGTGGAAATCTTTGACAGATTTGTTTCAAAGCAAGAGTGACCAAAGGAAGTTGGCGCTCAAGGATAAACTCAGGAACATAAAAATCATTAGGGGAATTTTGAGGTCTAAAATGGGCCTCCTAAGGAAATTATAAAATAATAGTGGAAATAATAAAGTAAGATTTGATGACATCATCAAATTTTAGAGGGAAAAAATAAAAAACTATTTTTTCAACTCGTATTTTCAACTTATCTCCCAAATTTTTTACTCAAATTTCAAATGGGATTACTCGTTGGATGAAAATTTTAATTCCTCATCCAAGGAGTACCCATGTTGCATACTTTTGATGGGGTCTGCTACACGAAAAATGAGATATACATGAAAACGAGTTTGCAATCACGTTTTTTCATGTATTTCTCATTTTTCGCATAGCAAGGTCCATCGAAAGTATGCAACAAGGGTACTCCTTGGATGAGGAATTAAATTTTGCATTCAATGAGTACTCCTGCTCGAAATTTAAGTAAAAACTTTGGGATATAAGTTGAAAATACAAGGTGAAAAAATAGTTATATTATTTTATTATTTTTTAATATTTTTACCCTTTTACTTAAAAAATGGTGAATCATCCCCCATGGTTGACATCATCACCTTGAATCCTATTGGTTCTTATAAAGTTTATTTTGGTTGTACATTTTTCTTAGGAGGCCCATTTTAGACCTCAAAATTCCCCTAATGGGAGAAAGGTGACAGTATACCCAAGTACCTCACGAAGTTTTTCCAATGCAGGGATGAGCTGGGAAGTGTGGGGGTTACTGTAGATGACGAGGACTTGGTGAGCTTGGATCTCCTTGGCCTTCCAAAGAGTTGGAATTCCTATCAGGACTCTGTCAATGGTCAGGAGAAATTGCCAGGATGGGAGTGACTTTGGTCAGATCTTGTGCAAGAGGAGATAAGGCGGAATACCATGGACGGATCTTCATCAAAGAGTGTAGATGAAGAAAATTGCGCTTTGGTTGCCAAAGCAAGGAAGGGTAAGAGCAAGAAGAATGCTTCTCAATCCGGTGTGAAAATCAAGAAGTAGGACATGTCCAAGGTGAAGTTCTTTCACTATCACCAACATGAACACTATGCCACTAATTGTCCATAGAAGAAGAAAAACAAGCAGGCTGCTAGATCTGCAGCTGGAGAGGCCTTAGCCTCGCAGTTTGAGCTATATTTTTCGATGATCACATGCTTGGTCTCAAGTGTGATGGGTTCAATGTGGTTTCTTGATAGTGGTGCATCTTTTCATATGACCGGAGACAAAGATTTGTTTACTGATCTGGATGAGAAAGATCTTGGAGTGCACATCGAGATGGGCGATGATGGTAGATACAGTGCGACCGGTATCGGTACCATTTCCTTTGAGAGGGAGTCTGGTAAACCCTTCGTATTGAAGGAAGTGATGCATGTTCCAGGATTGAAGAAGAATTTGATCTCGGTGGCCATGTTAGAAGACAAGGGATATGATGTTGTCTTTAGCGAGGGAAAGGCTTTCCTGCGCAGTAAGGCAACTGGTGAAACTCGGAGGATAGGGGTTCGAGTTAACAACCTTTATCAGTTGCAGGTAGATGGTTGCACAGCAATGGCAGGCAAGGCAGAAGGAGTGGTGAGCCGGGATGAGGGCGAGCTATGGCACAGGAGATTGGGCCATCTTCACCATGGTGCTTTGAAAATTTTGCAGCAGATTTCTACCAGGCTTCCCAAAGGTACACTTGCGCAATCAGATCAGTGCAAGGGATGTACTTTGGGAAAATTTGTGAAAGCCACCTTTCACGAGAAGGATATTTGCGCCACGACGATCCTTGAGAGAATTCACACAGACGTGTGTGGACCTTTCTCAGTAGCTTCGACAGCAAAGCACAGGTACTATGTGATATTTGTTGATGATTTTTCTCATAAGTGTTGGATCATCTTCATGCAAAAGAAGAGCGATACATGCTCAAAGTTTTGTGAGTTCAAGGCACTGGTTGAAGAAAGAATTGGGGAAGCAGGTGAAGGCTCTTAGGAGCGACAATGGTGGTGACTTCATCTCTGGCGAATTCAAGGACTTTTTCAGCGCAGAAGGAATTCGAAGAGAGCTCATAGCGCCTCATAACCCACAATAGAATGGGGTCGCTGAGCGGAAGAATAGAACGATCGTGGGTGCTACACAGGCGATGTTGCATGATCAGGGCCTTCCCATATACTTGTGGGCTGAGGCACGCAATACTGCGGTTTATGTGCAAAACCTTTGTCCTCACAGGATACTTGGCATGAGTACACTTGGCTTTTCTGGTAAGAAGCCTAATATTTCCCATTTGAGGATTTTTGGTTCACCTGTTTACATTCATGTGACGAAGGATGCTAAGAAGAAGCTGGAGTTGACTGCAGAGGTTGGGATATTTGTGGGGTACACTGATACACCCCACAACTATCATGTGTATTTTCCAGACAGTCACAATATTGTTGTGCGATGGGATATCAAATTTCATGAGGAGAAATCCATGAAGTGTTCACTTGAGAGGGAGCCACACTTACATGCAGATGAGGAGCTATTAGTTCCTAAGGATGAGCCTCAGGATGTGGATCAGCCACAAGAGGAGGTTCATGGAGTGGAAGAGACCACTCATGCAGTTTCAACCATCAGAGGGCGGAAGCGCACTACAGAAGCTGAGTGACTGATTCAGGATGCAAAGAAGATTGTAGGAGCACCTACATTACAGCGCAGATAGAGACAGTCACCTGACCGGTATACTAGATACATGGCTCTTATGAGCAAGTGTATCGTGACAGAGCCATCCTCTTTCGAGGAAGTTGTGGAGGAACCTGCATGGGTAGATGCCATGGTGGAAGAGTATGATTTGATTGTCAGAAACAGTGTATGGTAGATTGTCCCAAGGCCGGAAGGGAAATCAGTGGTAGGTTCGAGATGTATCTATAAAGTAAAGCAAGCAGCTGACAGGAGTGTGGAGAAGTACAAGGCAAGATTTGTTGCCCGAGGCTTCTCACAGATTGAGGGGATCGTTTATGAGGAAACCTTTGCACCTGTCGCAAGGTATTCTTCCATACAGACGATTCTTGCTCTCTCAGCGCAGATGGGGTGCCACATTCATCAAATGGATGTGAAGACTACGTTCCTCAACGGAGTGATTGAGGAGGAGGTGTACATAGAGCAGCTCGAAGGTTTCGAGATCTTCAGCAGCGAGTCGCATGTGTGCAGGCTCAAAAGAGCACTGTATAGGTTGAAACAAGCACCTCGTGCTTGGTACACACGGATAGACAGTTATTTCACTGGACTTGGACTCTCCAAGAGTGAGGCGGATCCGAACCTATACCAGATTGTGGTGGAGGGTAAGTTGCTGATCATTGTACTTTATGTAGATGATTTGATTCTAATAGGTGATGAACTGTTGATACACTCATGCAAGGCTGATCTTGCAAAGGAGTTTGAGATGAAGGACTTGGGCCTCCTTCATTATTTCCTGGGATTGGAAATTTGGCAACGCAGTGATGGATTGTTTGTGTCTCAAGGAAAGTATGCCCGGGAGATACTGGAGAAGTTCAACATGCATGGCTACAAGCCTATCGACACTCCTCTTCCTGGTGGATGGAGGAAAGAGGATGCTACATCGGCAAAGGTAGTGGATGCCACTGTTTACCGACAGTTGGTGGGGTCACTTATGTATCTAGTCAATACACGACCTGACATATGCTACGCTGTTAACCAGCTTTCACAAGCTATGGTTAAGCCTACCAAGCTCTTTTGGAAGGCAGGAAAGCATGTATTGAGATATCTCAGAGGCACATCGGGATATGGATTATGGTACAGACAGTCGGATGAGGTGAAGTTGTGTGGCTTCACGGATGCAGATTGGGCAGGGAGCCCAACGGACAGGAAGAGCACATCTGGAGGGATTTTCAGTATCAGGTCGACAGCAGTTTCTTGGTACAGCAGGAAGCAGAGATCCGTGGCACTCAGTTCAGCGGAGGCTGATTATATGGAAGCAAGTTTGGCTGCATGTGAGGCTATATGGATGAGGAAGATCCTGGTCAGGTTGTTCGATTCACACTTGGATCCTACTGTGATATATTGTGATAATCAGAGTTGCATCAAACTCTCGGTTAATCCAGTATTTCATGATAGATCTAAACACATTGACATCCGGTATCATCATATCAGAGATTGTGTGCAACGGAATATCATGTTACTTTCATACATTCCCACGGAGGATCAGGATGTTGATATATTGACGAAGGCGCTCACTAGGAGAAAATTCGAATACCACAGGGGTAGGATCAGGGTGGAAGATAATCCCTATCTTGTTGAGAGGGAGTGTTGATATTGCAACAAGATGATGAGCTTAGTGGAAAGAATTCGCCTTCACTAAGTGGGCCTGCAGGATATTTTTGGCGCACAGTCTATTTTTAGACATGTCGATCATATTCTATGAGTTGCAGGATGCTATTTGTGGATGGTTGGTCAAGTTGGAAAAATATATGGACTTCTATTTTTAGAAATATTGGGCGAAATCTATTTTTAGATTGCCAGTCTAAAAATAGATATGTCGAATATTATTAGCTCTTAATAATATTTGGACTATAAACATTATCTTATTCTCTTGGAGCACTTCAGTTAAGTGCACAGATGTGGCGCAGGAGCTGAAAGAAGGAATTACGCTATTCCTGAGGGTTAAGTGGAGCTATTTCATGGATACTTCAGTTAGAACTCATGTGATATAGTTTGGTGGAGTTATTGAGGTAGTTGGTGGAGTTGTGTTCAGTTTAACTGAGTTAAACATAGTTGAGTTAGTTGTATCTAGTCTAACTAATTGATACACTAGTGAGAGTGGTGTGAATTAATTATTAATTAATTCACTAATTATTAACTCATTAATCAACTAAATAATACATCAGTTAAATATAGTGCATGGATAGTTTCAGTGGAGACCAGTGAAGAGGTAGGTGAAAGAGCAGTGTGACTATCAGTTGTGACTATAGTGTTGCATGATTTGCAACACACAATGGTTGGAGATGCCAAGGAGGATTGTGTGAGCAAGGCTGGACCAATTCGAGTTCATTCAGAGCCATTCTTCAGCAATGATTGCGCAGTAGAGGCAGGCTAGCAGGTGTTAGAGATTGGAGCATGTGTTTTGCTAGATCGGACCTGATTAGTGTGTAGCAATTAGAGATTGTACTGAGAGCTTGTGAGGAGCTTTGTATAATGATTTTTACATGATATCTATGACGTATAATATACAAATAGTTGAGGGTTTTCAGCTTTAATCTTTCCCATAAATACTATGTTCATATGTGTGAATGTTTATGGTTTTAATGTGCGCATGCGATTGTTTTTATTTCCGCAATTAATGATCAATGGTAGAAGAGATTCTATATTGTGCATGAAGTCAAATAGTGTGTGATCAGGAGAATCTCAGATGTATAACATATCAGTTATATAAATTTCTACACTTGAAACATGAAAAGAACTACGCTCAAGATTATTTCATGTTTATGCATTCTTGAAACATAGATGAAACTATGCTCATAGGAACCTATTTCATTTTTTAACGAGGTTGACATGGTAAAAGAACTATCCTCATAAGATATTTTTTCATTTTTTTAACAAGCTTGACACAAGAAAAGGAACTCTGCTTGTATACATTATTTCATTTTTTAACGATCTTGACACAAGAAAAGGAACTATGCTCCAGAATCCTTGTTTCATTTGTAAAGGAGGCTGAGACAAGAAAAGTAACGTTGCACTGAGTCCTTGTTTCATTTTTTACCGAGTTTGACACAAGAAAATGAACTCTGCTCTGGGACCTTGTTTCATTTTTTAACGAGACTGACTCAAGAAAAAGAAATCTACTATGGGAACCTTGTTCCATGTTTTAAGGAGCTTGAAACAAGACAAGGAACTCTGCTCCAGTGGCTTGATCATGACCTAAATAAGGAAATGTCTTCCAATAGGTTCTCATCAGATGGGAGAACAACACTTTGGAAGGTATCATATGAAGGGATCTAATGGAAATATTGGGCTCCATTGCCCCCAGTACATGATGAACTATATCACCTACTAGACCATCAGCGGGCAAGGAACAAGTTTCCACATAATTAACCTATGGTGAGAAAGATACTGATTGCATATAAGGACCATTTAGGGAAGCTCGTTGATTGGGAGTCAAATTAGGACCAGAAAATAAAAGATGATCAATGGTCATGATTATTCCTTCATGCGTGAAACACGCCACACAAAAGAGTGAAGAGACAAGAGATCCCATGACATAGACATAGTCATGCCCAAGGAGTAAACTAAAATCCAAAGGGCCTTGGACTACCATCACATCATGGACAATATTTCCTCCAAAATTAATAGGAAACTTAGGAAGGATCACTAACGGTTAACTGGTTCCTCTGTTAAAAACCAACAGATTATAGGTAATGGGCACAAGCTACGGAGAACCAAAATATTTCCAAGTAGTTTAGGATAGAATACTAACAATTGTGCCTTCATCTATGATTGTGCCAGGTACGACCATATTATAATCATGTAATATGATTTGGAAGGTAACGTAAGGAGGAAGATGATATCCTGTTATTTGATTCCAAACAAAGGAAGTGACCATACTACTTTGAGGGAGTGTCATCGTAACGGGAGAAATGCCCCATGGTGCTATGGGAATGGGAAAATTACTCTCCTATACTGTGGGAATAGGAGAATTGCCTCCTAGTTCAATGGAATCTGAAGAAACAAGAAGAACCTGAATGGTATGAGGTTCACTCTCTGCGGGAAAGGTACGATTGACCAAAGGTGGAATTGAGTCAACCATTGGTTGATCGGTAACGAACTCATGGGATTCACGTTCAGAGAGAGTGGGATTTGTTAGGGTCCTATAATAATAGGGTTTATAAAATTTTGAATTGACTTTGATAGTCTTGTAAATATGTACATACCTTGCTTTCTGCAAGTTGTTTTCCCATATTTAAAAAAAAAATGAAAAAATAATAAAAGCCAAAAAGAGGGTAAAAATCCCTAAAAGAAAAATTAAAGGAGTTAGAAAAATATAGACCCCAAAAGAAAAAGAGAAAATAATAATACATGAAAGTGAGCAAGTCAAAATGCCACTACTATTTACTTTTACTACAAGAATAATGATTATGTGCAGAGTGTCAATAAATTCCATAATCCATGATTGGTTAAACTGTTTAATCTTAACTTTTCATGTTTTCAACTTCATGTTTTAGATAGTGAATAAAGATTTGTCAAAATATTTAAACTTGACAAATCAGTAGATTGGTAGAGAATAATGAGGAGCTCAAATTTTTAATCTGAGCCCTTGGATGAAATAAGGTAGATTTAGATAGTTTTATGCTTTGAAAGAAAAATGTTTAAGGCTGCAAGCCTAAATGCACCTACAAAAATGAAGAAAAAATGTTAGAAATAAAGATGGGTAGGTAGAAAGCAGTTGAGCAAGCATGTAATAAAGCATCATCAGGAAAAAAATCACTAATTTCCCTCCCCTACAATTACTCAGTATTCTAAACTATCAGTCAAAGAGGCTCAGAGCATTTCTCTGACTTTTATTGGGACTAGACCCAAGGCTTGATGACTGATTGGTGAAAAATATTGAATTCTTACACAAAATCCCTATTCATCAACATTTACCCTTCATCCATTAATCATAATCCCTTTTTCTAAGTAAGAACCCATTTTTACTTAGTAAAAGTAAATCCCTAAGTAACTAATTTCATTTTCCTTTCAAAACACTCAAAACCCATAGAATGCATTTTATCCTAAGCTAAGGTGTGAAAATTATAAAAGGGACAAACAATGCTTTATTTGTCTTTCATTTTTACTTTACTTACTGACAAAATATGTATTTTCATTCATCCCCTACATTTCACCTTTACTATCATATTAACTTCTAACATATTTTTAATTCCCTAAACTATACCCTTCATGTATATTATTAAATCCAGTGTATTTAAATAACCCCAAGACCCTTCTATTTAAGTCTAAACCTATGTTAATATTATCCCACGTGCTGAAATAAATCCGCGCCCTATCCCATAGGTTTAAACAATATCAAAAATATAAAAATATCCTACCCCGCTTATGGTATTAAAACACTTGCTAAAAGGTTTTATATACTATATAATATATACCCGCGCCCGTGGTTGATACATTTGTTAAATGTTTTAAATTAAAACATATGACTTTACCCCTCCACCATCATATAACATAAAGTTTTAACTTTGTAAATATATGTTTATAAAGTTTGAATACCTGTCCTGCCACATTAATAAACCTCGGACACACCCCAAATCCAGAGCACCTTCCCAACAGATCTTAAACCTTCACATTGATCTCCCTAATCTGACGGCTAATACTTGATATCGCGTGGAATAGATGCTCAATCACCTCAACGCCATAGCCATGCGAAATGGGTGGTTTCACCCATTCCTCTCTCCTCCACGTGTCTTCTTTCTATTGGATCGTGTGGGTTGAGCTCAATACCACTTACTACCCAAAATTTGCGCGATAACCACCACTGGTTTTCTCCTATGAAGCCCGAAAACCATTTCGCCCAAGTTGACCGCCATTTATTGCAAACTCCTTTAGACCTAAAAATGCCTAATAAACTCTGAAATCGCACCCTTAATCACTTTTTTGCACTAAATTATTGTATTTTCCCTCCATACACAGAGAACAAAACCTTGAGCCATTATCATAAACCCTATTTTCCAACAGAAAGACCTATATTTGCATTCAAATGACGAATTTGTTGTAGAAACCCTTCGAAAGATTCAAACTCTTTACCAATGCTCATAATCCCGAACTGTTACACTCAATTACTCAGTGCCAAAAAAGTTAAACCTCCAGAGTCAAAATTCATTCCACAGGTTTTCCCAATTCATCAAAGCTATAATCCCTCCTTGCAGACCTGGATTTCATTAATGAATTGTTTGATTTTTGCAGGTTATTAGCAAAAGGAAAATTTGGATAAAACAATCTAAATACTAGTTAAAGATATGTTTTGATCCAAGAACTTACAAGGAAATGAATTCAAAGGATTTCCCTTAAAAAGTTTCCAGGCATCAGAGTTAAAGAAAAGGCATCCTATGAAAGATAACAAAGAATTCATAAGTTCAAATTAAAGCAATAATTCATAGTGACAGTGAAAACAGAGCAGTCAAAGAGCATTAGAGTTAAAGTGTATCAGGTGAAAGTCAGAGTGAAAGTTAAAACAAAGTTATAGAGCAGTCAAGGTAAAACAGTAAAAGTAAATACATAGGCTAAAAATTGTAAACAAATATGAAAATACTTTCAACAACAATGAATTGTATCCAAAGTTAAAGTAAAAATAGTTAAAATAACAGTAAGGTTAAAAGATGAAAACAGAGCAAGAAGGGACATTTTTTGTAGAAATTTCCTGTTTAAGTCATAGTTTTTCAGAACCAATTGTGTCTAATCCAAGATGAATTTTTCAAAACTGAAGGAAGTTTATGTTCCTAAGCTCTCCAACTACAAAACCCTCTCTCACTTTTCTAACAGCCGTTATGGATTTGGAAATATTAAACAATATTTGAAAGAATTTTTTAGAGAAAATTCCTGTTAAGTCATCAGTTTGCAGAGAATACTGTGGCCAATCATAAATACATCTCACAAAACTGAAGGGAATTTTTTTTCCTAAGAGAACCATCTACAAAAACCTATCTCAATTCTTTCACAAGTCTTAAATAATGATAGATACATGTGCATATTTACAGCCTATGTTTCAGACTATGGAAAAATCTGTTTTACACATATTTTGTAGATCTGTGAACAGCTGGAGCATAATTTTAGGGAACTGAGAGAGGTTTATCTCGAAAACATATTTATCTACAATAACCTTTTTCACTTTTTACATATCTATTTCAGATTTAGAAATACAACGGTATCATTGGACCTGTTGTGGATCATCTTTTGCATATCCTTTTTATTTTTTATTTCGAAAATAAAAATAAATAAAAAATAAAAATCTGGAAATTCAAAAAAATATGCTATAGTTTTAATGCTATATCATAAAAAATGAATAAAATGTTTTTATAAAGCTCGATGCACATAAAAGTAGTCATAAAGCTTTATTTTGATATGTATATTCTCGAGCTTAAGCGTCGAGCAACTTCCCGAGCGGAAGTGGTGATCGCGGAAGAGGGGTTCCGGATTAGTCATTACGGTGGGGAAAATATCTCGTTAATTATCAACACCGGACTCCCCGTAGTTGACTAGTCAAATCTGGAGTGAGCCGTGATCAACGGCTAAGATTCATTACGGGGGGTATAGGTTGAAGATTTCTGTCGTACTCCCGGATCCCCCGTAGTGATGTCATCAGGCAAGGTGGGAAACAGCTGTCATCCTCTTCCGAAGCCACAAGTAGCCACTCATTCACAAGTGTTCGTTGAGACAGCAACTATCTCAGGAGCACCAGTTCACATTGATTAGAAATTTTCGAACACTGGCGGAACCGAGCATCAGGAGTGGAACCTGAGCGCAGCGAAGAACGGAACTTGGAGAGGCGGAACCGTGACAAAGGAATAGAAATGGCGGTTTAGAACCGAAGGGTGGTAATTTCTGCACCACTTTTATACGGAAAGTGGTTTTGATAAATTTGCAGCGATTCCATAGACTTTGTGACGCGTGGCTAGGCCACTGTTCAAATACCACCGTTTAAACTGTGATTTCGCGCGTTAAGGATCGACGTTGGACGCCGAGCGGAATGTATACGGATCGTTGATCTGAAGGTTCGACATCGGACGGTGATCACGTGTCGTAGTTGCCAGAAGTTTAATAAAAGCGCCCAGAGGTTAGCAAGGTACGGTGTGTTCCGTGGATGGGTCGTTTGATTAAATTGTGGGGCCCGACGGGAGTTATATATATAAATGAATTGGTTTAACTATGGGTTTCGACGTATTTTGGTCTTAATATAAGTTTGATGGAATATGTTAAAGCGTTATAACCACGTTTCCAAGGTCCAAACACAATATATAAGTCGGGGATATATATAATGGTTGTGGCGCGACATTACGTGAGTTAATGTATGGTTTAGTGGCCAAAGTATTATGTTACATATAATGTTTGAATATGCCAAGACTTGCATATATCATACCCACTGAAATATTACAGTGTAATTTCTGAATTGGAACAGCATGGGAGCCTTGTTGCCGGGGGTAATATGAGATTGGAGTTATGTTTTTAGTGAAATCATGTAAATGTAATAAGACTTATTTGAGGCACATGCCTCCGTAGTAGTAGTTAGTTTAAGCAGTTAGAGTCAGTTAAAGCTGTTAGAATCAGTTTCATTACTGGAAACTGTTATGTGTTACTGTATTTAAAGACAATTGCAAGGAAAAGGAAGGTTCCGAGTTTTGGACCTTGAAGCTAAAATTTTGTACTGAAGAATACTGAATTAATGAAAAGTTTTTGCAAGTTTCCTTCATTCTGTTTATGCTGAATAGTTTCTCAGTTTTCATTATGTTTTCCATATCTGTGAGTAAAATAGAGTAATTTGAGTTGCAGGTCTCTAGATACATGTTTATTTAAGAGTTAAATAAACCTTAATGGGCGCTCCTCTATTTTAACATTATCATTACTCATTCCTTCAGGATTTTACACTGATAGATTCTGTTTCAAGCAGCATATCAAATTGAAATCCTTTCTTTCTTGTTTCTTCCATCCTTTCATTTCAGCATAGGGAGGATATGGCATTTCAAAACCTTCCATGGGTTTAATATTTGTAAATTACATAATTAATGTTTGAAGGTTTAGAGAACAGGGACATATATACTTTTGTTTGTGACATAATCTTTAATGTCTTGAGCATGGATTTCTTTACACAGCAAGAAATTGTTTCTCAAGGAATAACATTAATTGGCACCATTGTCGGGGACTGGAGATTCGAAAATTTTCCCTGTTTTTTTTTTTACATTTTCTCTGGTTGTTCAGAGAGGAGGAAATAGTACACTGTGTTTGTTTGAAAATAGCTCTAGCTCCCAAGAAACCTCACACGAGGTCAGATACCTCTCAGCAAAAAGTTCCTGTTTTGTCTGATCCTGAGAAGCTTATTTCAAAGAAGGGCCAGAAACCAAAAATATTAGATACACCTGAAACTACACTGCTCGCACCAGGCAGCAGTTCACACATTTTCTCATCCAAGAAAGCTTCCAAGAAACTCATTTTCTCGGAAGAAGAATCATCACCATCACCCGTTCGTTTTCAAGAACCCACATTAGAAGAGAAATCTTTGGAGTTTGTGTCTTTTCCTTTTATAGAAACTCAGCCCCATATAGCTTCCATCTCTTCTGCAGTCGTTCATACTCCAACTCCTATATCAGTTGTTCCACCTCATTCATCCTCTCCTACAACTGGTATTCATTTTACCCCCGCTCAAGGAGCAGTTAACCCGGGCGTAAACATGGTAGTCCCTGCAGCCCCTACTTTCTTGATGAATAGATATGCACCATTGAATCTACCCCAACCACTGCATGATATGCCTCAGGAGTATCTCAAGTTACTCCCTAGATTTACTGGTGAAGACGAAATAACTGCGGAACAGCACTTGCCCCTGTTTTGCACATTTGCCGAGAATTTAAATGTTGAACATTTGGACGTTGTAATGAGACTTTTTGTTCGGTCTCTAAATGGAGAGGCAAGGAAATGGTTTAAAGGATTGCCTAATGGTACCATAAATGATTGGGATACCCTAGAAACACGTTTCACTGAGAGATGGGGTGAAAAAAGGGACCATGGTTATTCTTTGACAAAGTTCAATGAAATAAAGAAGAAATCTGATGAAAGCATGAAAGATTTTGTGAAAAGATTTAATAAATTGTATAATAGTTTTCCTGTTGAAATGAAACCTCTCCCTATTGGAGCAAGGGTTGTTTTTGCTGGTGCATTCGAACCAGAATTCGGTTTCACATTGAGGGAAAGGAGGTCACCTACATTGGAGCAGATTCAAACTGATGCTCTGGAGATTGAGGCTAATATGTCCACTGCAGGTAAAGTTCAAGATAAAGGAAAAGCTAAAGAAGAAACCTCAGCTCAAGAACAAATGATTGATGATATGAATAAGGTCATAAAAAATCTGTCTAATAAATTGGTGAAATTGGAAATAGATAGTAAGCCTGCAAGAGAGAATAGAGGGATTTTTAATCCCCAATTTAAAAAACAGCCTCTGCAGATTCTACAAAGAGAGAAGAAAGATCTAGATCAGGTACAAGCACCTTTGTATATAGAGGCGGCTCCATCCCGTTCAGTAGATGATGATGATGAAAGAGAGGATGATGCTCGAATTTCTGCTGTGTACATGGAAGATGATGAAACAGAAGAAGAAGTTGAGGAAGAAGGAGTGGAAGAAAGTAATATTTTGTTTGATCAAGAAGAGATGGATGATTACTGCAGACAGTTTACAGACTTCATGCAATCCGAGTTACATAAAAAGTATGATTTGAGGTCAAAGAAGAGGCTAAGAACTCAAGAGAATGAAGAAAAAGAACCAGAATCAGTGCCTGCTCCAGTGGCGACTCCATTACAGAAAGACCAGACTCAGAAAATAGATAAGGGGAAAAAGCCCATGAATGAAGAAAGAGAGAAGGAAAAGCTGCAAGCCGATGCTTCTCAAACGAAGATTAGAGATTCTAATATTTTGGAGAAAGTGGTCACTATTTCTAATCAAAATCCAAGTTCCAAGAAAGATCAAGAAGAGCCTGAAAAGTTGAAAAAATCAAATCAAACTTTCAGTTTGGAAAAAGAATTGGAAAAAGTGAAAATTCAAGTTCCTCTTCTTGAATTGATGAAAACACCTGGTTATAAGAAGGAGATTGTTGAATTTATCAATTTATCTCAGTCCGATGAAGTGGGTGATATAGTTAATTTGCAAGAAGAAAAACCAGTGGTTACATTTGGGCCTCATGTTGAAGAGGTAGATTCATCTGTCCCTCCTTTCTATATTTCACTTCTATTACACGACTTTGTTTTGCATAATTGTATGCTAGATTCTGGCGCATCCCACAATTTGATGCCACTGTGTGTGATGAAAGAATTGAATCTGCAAATCACTAAGCCATACCGAGATCTTTATTCTTTTGATTCAAAGAGAGTGAAGTGTGTGGGACTTATTAAGGATATGGTTGTGTCATTGGCTCAAATCCCAGTGAAAAGCATTATGATGGATGTGGTAGTGGCTGATATTCCAGCCAGATTTGGTATGCTATTATCTAGATCGTGGGGAACATTCATGTATGCTAGGATGCCCTTTGGACTAATGAATGCAGGAGCTACATTCCAAAGAGCGATGGATATTGCATTTGTTGGAGATCAGTTTGTAGTTATTTATTTGGATGATGTCACAATTTTTTCAAATTCTGATGAAGAACACTTACAGCATTTGCAAAAAGCTTTCCTGAAGTGTAGAAAGTATGGGTTATCGTTGAATCCTAAAAAATCTCTATTTTCCCTGGAAGAAGGTAAACTGTTGGGTCATATTGTTTCAAAACAAGGTGTGAAAATAGATCCAGCGAGGGTTGAAGCAATACAGTCCATTCCACTGCCCCGAAGCAAAAAAGATATTCATATTTCTTGGAAAAATTAATTTTCTAAGAAGATTCGTTCCCAATTACGCAGAAATCGTCAAAAAGATAACGGACATGTTGAAAAAGGATGCCGAAGTGAAGTGGGACAAAGAAGCTCGAGAATATTTCCAAAGGATTAAAGAAGCTTTAAAGAAAGCGCCTGTTCTCATCAGTCCGGATTATTTGAAGCCATTTCAAATTTTCTCCTTTGCATCTCCCTCGACGATTGCAGCTGTGTTATTACAGAGAAATGAAGAAAAGCATGAACAGCCTGTAGCATATTTTAGTAAAGTTCTCCAAGATGTAGAATTGAAATATAATATATTGGAGAAACAAGTTTACGCTCTGGTGAAAGCATTGAAAGCTTTCATAACTTATATCCTTCATTCTCAAATCTTAGCATATGTTCCCAATTCAGTTGTAAAGGATGTCCTAGTACAGAGCGATGTGGAAGGAAAAAGAGGAAAATGGATTGCTAAAATCCAGGAATATGACCTGGATGTAAAACCAACCAAACTGGTCAAAGTATTGGGATTGGCCAAATCATTGACAGAGTCAAATTTCCAAGCATTGGGAATCAATTTGTTGGCCCCTGTAGAAAAATTCGATGGAGAAGCAGGTGATAATCAGTCAAAGACGACAATAAAGTATAAATTTCTCTGCTCAGATTGGTACAAATATATTATTCATTATTTGTGCTTTCTTTCTTGTCCTCCTTCAATAAATAGAACTAAATACAGAGCTTTAAAACTCAAGGCCCAGACTTATGTCATAATTGAATCAAAATTATATTGGAAGGACCCTGCTGGTGTGTTGTTGTTATGTTTGACAGAGGAAGAAGTTTCAGAAGTAATCAAAGAATATCATGAATGCTTGTGTGGAGGTCATTACAGCTGGAAGGTAACTGCTCACAAAATTTTCAAATCAGGTTTTTATTGGCCATCTGTGTTTGCTGATGTCTATAAAGCAGTCAAAAGTTGTCAAAAATGTCAAGTATTTGCAGAAAAGAAAAAGCTAGCTCCATTACCTCTTCTCCCTGTTTTTATTGAAGAACCTTTTAGACAATGGGGGTTGGATTTCATTGGAGAAATCAATCCACCATCCAGTGGGAAATTTAAGTGGATCGTTACTGCTACAGATTATTTTACAAAGTGGGTGGAGGCAATCCCCACCAAGAAGGCAAATGATTTGGTTGTTATGAAGTTTCTAGAGGAGAATATCTTTAGCAGGTTTGGATTCCCAGTGAATATTGTGACAGATAATGCCCAAGTTTTCAACTCACTCAGGTTTATTAATTTTTGTCAGACTTACAATGTGATATTGTCTCATTCTACAGCTTATCATCCACAGGGGAACGGCTTGGCAGAATCTACCAACAAAACATTGGTAAGAATTTTGAAGAAGACAATAAATGAAAACCAAAATAATTGGGATTCAAAGCTAGTGTTTGCGCTATGGGCAACAAGGATGACTGCTAGAAGATCCACTGGTAAGTCACCTTACGAATTAGTATATGGTACTCAGGCTTTGTTTCCCACCCAGTTGGTGAAGCCTGTGATTTCCTTCCTTCAAGATGCTCAAGCAGAACCTAATGCCATGATTAGAAGAATGAATAATGTAATGGAATTAAGTGAAAACAGAGATAAAGTTCGGGAGAATTTGCTTGCTTATCAGCAGAAAATGAAGACAATATTTGACATGAAGGCCAAATAAATCATGTTTCAGAAGGGAGACCTGGTATTGAGATGGGATACCCGAAGGGAGGACAAAGGGAAACATGACAAATTTGATCCTTTGTGGTATGGTCCATTCAAAATCAATGAATTCAGGATAAATAACACTTTCATGCTGGAAAATCTTGAAGGAGAAGTATTAGAGATGCCTGTGAATGGGAAATATCTAAAGCATTACTTCCGACACTAAAGAAGCTGTTTCACCATCATTGTATATATTCGGTGTGATCATTGTACATTTCCATCAAGCAATGTTTGACTCCATGCCCGAGGTGAAGGCACTAATTTGCAGGTTCTTAGTGTTTTGTGGTAAAAACACTATCCCCAGGTTGAGCCAGATGTTGTGGATCATCTTTTGCATATCCTTTTTATTTTTTATTTCGAAAATAAAAAAAAATAAAAATCTGGAAATTCAAAAAAATATGCTATAGTTTTAATGCTATATCATAAAAAACAAATAAAATGTTTTTATAAAGCTCGATGCACATAAAATTAGTCATAAAGCTTTATTTTGATATGTATATTCTCGAGCTTAAGCGTCGAGCAGCTTCCCAAGCGGAAGTGGTGATCGCGGAAGAGGGGTTCCGGATTAGTCATTATGGTGCGGAAAATAGCTCGTTAATTATCAACACCGGACCCCCCGTAGTTGACTGGTCAAATCTGGAGTGAGCCGTGATCAACGGCTGAGATTCATTACGGGGGGTATAGGTTGAAGATTTCCGCCGTACTCCCGGACCCCCCGTAGTGATGTCATTAGGCAAGGTGGGAGACAGTTGTCATCCTCTTCCGAAGCCACAAGTAGGCGCTCATTCACAAGTGTTCGTTGATACAGAAACTATCTCAGGAGCACCAGTTCACATTGATTAGAAATTTTCGAACCCTCGCGGAACTGAGCATCAGGAGTGGAACCCGAGCGCAGCGAAGAACGGAACCTGGAGAGGCGGAACCGTGACACAGGAACAGAAATGGCGGTTTAGAACCGAAGGGTGGTAATTTCCGCACCACTTTTATATGGAAAGTTGTTTTGATAAATTTGCAGCGATTCCATAGACTTCGTGACACGTGGCTAGGCCACTGTTCAAATACGGCCACCGTTTAAAATACGATTTCGCGCGTTAAGGATCGATGTTGGACGCCGAGCGGAATGTATACGGACCGTTGATCTGAAGGTTCGACATCGGATGGTGATCACGTGTCGTAGTTGCCAGAAGTTTAATAAAAGCGCCCAGAGGTTAGCAAGGTACGGTGTGTTCTGTGGATGGGTCGTTTGATTAAATTGTGGGGCCCGACGAGAGTTATATATATAAATGAATTGGTTTAACTATGGGTTTCGAAGTATTTTGGTCTTAATATAAGTTCGATGGAATATGTTAAAGCGTTATAACCACGTTTCCAAGGTCTGAACACAATATATAATTCGGGGATATATATAATGGTTGTGGCGCGACATTACGTGAGTTAATGTATGGTTTAGTGGCCAAAGTATTATGTTACATATAATGTTTGAATATGCCAAGACTTGCATATATCATACCCACTAAAATATTACGGTGTAATGTTTGAATTTGAACAGCATGGGAGCCTTGTTGCCGGGGGTAATATGAGATTGGAGTTATGTTTTTAGTGAAATCATGTAAATGTAATAAGACTTATTTGAGGCACATGCCTCCATAGTAGTATTTAGTTTAAGCAGTTAGAGTCAGTTAAAGCTGTTAGAATCAGTTTCATTACTGGAAACTGTTATGTGTTACTGTATTTAAAGACAATGGCAAGGAAAAGGAAGGTTCTGAGTTTTTAACCTTGAAGCTAAATTTTGTACTGGAGAACACTGAATCAATAAAAAGTTTTGCAAGTTTCCTTCATTCTATTTATGTTGAATATTTTCTCATTTTTCGTTATGTTTCCCATGTCTGTGAATAAAATAGAGTAACTTGAGCTGCAGGTCTCTAGATACATGTGTATTTAAGAGTTAAATAAACCTTAATGGGCGCTCCTCTATTTTAACGTTGTTATTACTCATTTCTTCAGGATTTTACACTGATAGATTCTGTTTCAAGCAGCATATCAAATTGAAATCCTTCCTTTCTTGTTTCTTCCGTCCACTCATTTCAGCATAAGGAGAATATGGCATTGCAGAATATTGTATGGGTTTAATATTTGAAGTTTATATTATTAATGTTTGAAGGTTCATAAAACAGAGACATATTAATTTTTTTTGTGACATAATCTTTAATGTCTTGAGCATGGATTCCTTTACACAACAGAGAATTGTTTCTCAAGGAACAACAGGACCCCAAGTCTGCAGAATTGTTGGAGCAGAATGCACAAAGAAAGGAGACAGTTAGTGACTTGGATGCCTCATCATCAACTAAGAGTTGAGATCAAATTTGAATTATCTTCTTTGTCACCATCAATCCATAAGTATAGTGCCAAATAGATGCATTAATTTTGAGTGTCCTTTACTTAAGTTCTATTTATGTAAAACAGTTGGAGATATTTGTAAACCAATCTTGATATTTTTTCAAGATATTCTAGTTTAGAATTTGTATAAATACTTCACTCTTTGAAGTATTTTGGTGGAATAAAATTGTTGGAGATTACTATAGATATTTTCTTTGACTTGAAGGCTTTGGATTTCGATTTTGAGCAGCAGACTGGATCACCTTTTTGGCATCATACTTCAGGATCCCTATGATAAGCTATCTGGAGTGAAGTAATCTCTTTAAAATTTTCATTGTTATCTTCTTTTGTTTCATGCATACATATGTGTTTTAATTCTAAATCTGAATTTATAACTAGGAGTATTACTACAAGACATGTTAATAGCACCCTGTTTTTAACTAGTTATCATTTCTTTTTTTTCTTCTAATTTCCGGTGTAGGGAATCCTTAATTTCTCCCTCTCCCGTTTGACCCCTATCTACTACTTCCCTTTTCTGGATTAAAGGATCCTTAAGTTCCCTTATCCCGATCATACCATCTCAAAAATCATTTTTCCCAAGATCTCCAAGGGTTATCTACCTTGCCCTGCAGACATTTGACCTGCTAGGCCTTTATCCCAGTTATGTTAGCTTGAATTAGACTCCATAGCCCAATGGACAAGTAGATTTCCCTCAATCTACCCTCCAAGTGAAATTTTCCCACCAAATCCAACAAAACAAAACCAAATCTGCACTTTAATAACTAGCCTAATATTCAAATTAAAACAAAGTTAAACTTTAAAGAGAGAGCCCTCTCTGAACCCTAGGAAGGCTAGATCTTAGAGTTTGAAGTAGGTTTGTGGTTACCTCAGACTATTTCTCTTGAACCTGGAGAAATTACTGAGTGATAAAACATTGGCGACCATATTGGAGAAACTAAAATTTTCTTCAGAAATATTTTACTGGTTCAAATCTGATCTATGATGGTGGACAGTGATCAGGCACACAAAGTTTAAAATCATCCACCTGGTGACTCCAAATCAATTTCACAATCAAGACTCCACTGGAGGAATGAACCTCAAAGAAAAATATGGAAAGATCAGGCTTTCAACTTGGATCTTAATCCAAGACATTATGTTCTTTCTCATTAAGAAAGTTTTTCAATGTATATTGTATTTTATAGAAGATCTTAGATTAGATTTTAATTATTTTCCTATGAAGATTGTAAGTATTAATTCTCTTAATCTCTTTGAGCAGCTTTCTTCTAAATCTAATGATGATCATTTTCCAATTAAGAAGCCTCAAATTATATAGACTGATCTTACAATCCCTGTACATATTCCTATACCATATAAAGTTCCAGATAGATATAAGCCCCTTATTTTACCTCCTATACTCCATGATTTCCATGATAACTATTACAAATTTCTTCCCAGGTTTGATGGAGAAAATAATAACATCACTGCCCAAAAACATATTCAAGGTTTTGAAAATTATATGGATTTATTTGAGATCGTTGAAGAGGATGTTAAAATTAGACTTTTTGCTCTTTATTTGCAAAATAGAATAAAGAGTTGGTTCAAAAATCTACCTAATGCAAGCATCTCAAATTTCCAACAACTTTCCAAACTTTTTTTTGATAGATGGATAATCAAAGTCAATATTTTTGTGATCATAGAAGAATATAATCAATTAAAAATACATCCAAATGAAACAATACAACAATTTTCTCACATATTTAATCAAGTTTATTATTCAATGCCATAAAATACTAGACCTTCTCATGATTCAGCTCTCTTACATTATTCAAATGCCTTTGATCCAAAAATAGAATTTCAGTTAAGAGAAAGAGAGCCAGAAACACTTGTACAGATGCAGAACATTGTAGTTTATGTAGAAGTTAATTTGAAAATTAGACAGGAAAAATTAAAAGCAGAAGAAGAAGAGAAGAACAACATTGCAGAGGTAAAACACAGCCTTTTGGTAAGAAAACTAGAAGAAAGGATACATAATATCACCATGAAAGATGAATTTTTTATTCAAGATCATCATGAAGAAATAGAAGAGGTTGATAGCCATGAACAAATTCCTACTAATTCCAATTATCATAGATCAGAAAATGGATTTACAAATCAATATGTGGAAGAGGAATCTGTTAATCTAATGTGTATGTTTGATGACATTCCTTCATTTGATGATTTGCCTAAATATGATCATTATGATGATATTTATGTTCTCCAAACTCAAACTAACTTTACAGAGCAATCAGAAGCTAGTTTGTAGGATGAGGAAACTCAGTTTCAGCAGATTGAAGACAGTGATCAGCCAATACAGATCAGTTATGAGAGTGAGGAAGAAAGAGAAAAAAATGTGGAAATAAGTAAAGATTATTTAGCTCTTTGTTTTGTTTCATTTTAGTTTATTAGAGACAACTTTAATGCAATCAATAATCAACAGTCTTTAGGAATTATGATTGACAACAAAGAAGATAATCAAACTCTAGATCAGGATATTTTAGTTTCACAATTGCAGTTATCAGTTCCCATTGAAATACATGATCAAAAAACACAACAAAGTTCAATACCACTATGTTTTGAATCATTTCATATTTTAAAGGAGAAGTGGTATAACATTATTAAAGAAAAGGATGAGCAACTTGTTGAAGTTTATGAAGTCCCAGGGATTTCCATATCTAATAGATTGCAACCATCCTCATAGGTTTTTCATGATCCAATAGCAGATATGTTGGATAATGAATGCATTCAAAGACTTTCTCCATTAACTAACTATGAGTTTCAGAATCAAGATGATAAAGGTTTCAGCAATCAAACATTACAATCAGTAGGAATATCAACACAAAGTTTGCAGGGAGATAAAGATGAAAGTAACATTTCAGTTTCATGGCATGGAGGACATCAAGAACAGATGTACAATTGTTTAGATCAGTTAAACATCAGTGTATATATTTATAATATCCTTTTGAAAAGTTTTTAGAGTCAACAAAGGAAATCAAGTATTTCCTTATCCTCTCATTTGTTGACAAGTTTCTAATAGGTTATAGAATTACAGTTTTGACAATCAATAAGTACATGCAACAAAATACCTCAATGTATATAATGCTTAAATGGTTGCATTGACAGTTTCATTTTACCTAACCAGCAGTTGAACAACTGATTAGAGTAAGTAGGTAGGATTTCATCTTATTACAGTTTTTCAGTTTTAAGCTAGTTTTGAAATAATTCATCAAGATTTGAAGCCAAGGAAAAGGCCCTAAGGTCTTGTTGATTTAGTAGTTTGGTTTGAAGGTTGCATCACCTTTTAGCCTCAGATCATATTTCAGTTTGTAGAAAAAGGTGTAAATTCAGTTCAAGAGTTTTCAGTCACAACATATGCATGTTTGTGATTGGCTCAAAGGATCAAGCTACTAGTCAACGATGTTCTTGATATTTCATCAGGAAATGTCATCCCCATGTGGAGCCACTGTTAGGGTCCTATAATAATAGGGTTCATATAATTTTGAATTGACTTTGATAGTCTTGTAAATATGTACATACCTTGCTTTCTGCAAGTTGTTTTCCCATATTTTAAAAAAAATGAAAAAATAATAAAAGCCAAAAAGAGGGTAAAAAGTCCTAAAAGAAAAATCAAAGGACTTAGAAAAATATAGACCCCAAAAGAAAAAGAAATAAGACTTGAAAGTGAGCAAGTCCAAATGCCACTACTTTACTTTTTACTGCAAGAATAATGATTATGTGCAGAGTGTCAATAAATGCCATAATCCATGATTGGTTAAACTGTTTAATCTTAATTTTTCATGTTTTAGATAGTCAATAAAGATATGTCAATCTATTTAAAATTGAAAAATCAGTAGATAGGTAGAGAATAATGAGGAGATCAACTGTTTAATTTGAGTCCTCGGATGAAATAAGGTAGATTTAGATAGTTTTATGCTTTGAAAGAAAAATGTTGAAGGTTGCAAGCCTAAATGCACCTACAAAAATGAAGAAAAAATGTTAGAAATAAAGATGCGTAGGTAGAAAGCAGTTAAGCAAGCATGTAATAAAGCATCATCAGAAAAAAATCACTAATTTCCCTTCCCTACAATTACTCAGTATTATAAACTATCAGTCACATAGGTTCAGAGCATTTCTATGAATTTTGTTGGGACCAGACCCAAGGCTTGATGACTGATTGGTGAAAAATATTGAATTCTTACACAAAATCCCTATTCATCAACATTTACCCTTCATCCATTAATCATAATCCCTTTTTCTAAGTAAGAACCCATTTTTACTTAGTAAAAGTAAATCCCTAAGTAACTAATTTCATTTTCCTTTCAAAACACTCAAAACCCATAAAATGCATTTTATCCTAAGCTAAAGTGTGAAAAATATAAAAGGGACAAACAATGCTTTATTTGTATTTCATTTTTACTTTACTTAGTGACAAAATATGTATTTTCATTCATCCCCTACATTTCACCTTTACTATCATATTAACTTAACTTATTATTAATTCCCTAAACTATACCCTTCCCGTATATTATTAAATCCATTTTATTTAAATAAACCCAAAAACCTTCTATTTAAGTTTAAACCTATGTTAATATTATCCCACGTGATGAAATAAATCCCCGCCCTATCCCATAGGTTTAAACAATATAAAAAATATAAAAATATCCCGCCCCCCTATGGTATTAAAACACTTGTTAAAAGGTTTTATATACTGTATAATATATACCCGCGCCCGTGGTTGAAATTTTTTAAATGTTTTAAATTAAAACATATGATTTTACCCCTCCGCCATCATATAACATAAAGTTTTAACTTTGTAAATATATGTTTATAAAGTTTGAAAACCCATCCCGCCGTGTTAATAAACCCCGGACCCACTCCATAGCCCGAGGACCTTCCCAAAAGATCTCAACCCTTTGCATTGATCTCCCTAATCTGACGGCTGATACTTGATATCGCGTGGAATAGATGCACAATCACCCGAATGCCAAAGCCACGCGAAATGGGTGGTTTCACATATTCCTCTCTCCTCCATGTGTCTTCTTTCTATTGGATCGCATGGGTTGAGCTCAATACCACTTACTACCCAAAATTCGCGCGATAACCACCACTGGTTTTCGCCTATGAAGCCCAAAAACCATTTTGCCCGAGTTGACCGCCATTTATTGCAGACTCCTTTAGACCTAAAAATGCCTAATAAACTCTGAAATCGCACCCTTAATCCCCTTTTGCACTATCTTACTATATTTTCCCTCCAGACTTAGAGAAAGAAACCTCGAGCCATTATCATAAACCCTGTTTTCCCACAGAAAGACCTATATTTTCCTTCAAATAACGGATTTTCTATAGAAACCCTTTGAAAGATTCAAACTCTTTACCAATGCTCAGAATCCCGAACTGTTACACTTAATTACTCAGTGCCAACAAAGTTAAACCTCTAGAGTCAAAGTTCATTCCACAGGTTTTCCCAATTCATCAAAGCCATAATCCCTCCTTGCAGACCTAGATTTCATTAATGAATTGTTTGATTTTCGTAGGTTATTAGCAAAAGGAAAATTTGGATAAAACAATCTAAATACTAGTTAAAGATATGTTTTGCTCCAAGAACTCACAAGGAAATGAATTCAAAGGATTTCCCTTAAAAATTTTCCAGGCATCCGAGTTAAGAACAGGCATCCTGTGAAATATAATAGAGAATTCATAAGTTCAAAGTAAAGCAAGAATTCACAGTGACAGTGAAAACAGAGCAGTCAAAGAGCATCAGAGTTAAAGTGTATCCAGTGAAAGTGAAAGTGAAAGTTAAAACAAAGTTACAGAGCAGTCAAGGTAAAATAGTAAAAGTAAATACAGAGGAAGTAAATGGTAAATAAAGATGAAAATACTTTCAAAAACAATGAAGTTTATCCAAAGTGAAAGTAAAAACAGTTAAAAGAACAGTAAGGTTAAAAGATGAAAACAGAGCAAGAAGGGACATTTTTTGCAGAAATTTCTTGTTTAAGTCATAGTTTTGAAGAAATAATTGTGTCTAATCCAAGATGAATTTTTCAAAACTGAAGGCAGTTTATGTTTCTAAGATCTCCAACTACAAAAACCTCTCTCACTTTTCTAACAAACATTATGGATTTGGAAATATTAAACAATATTTGAAAGCACGTTTTACAGAAAATTCATGTTAAGTTATCAGTTTGCAAAGAAGCATGTAGCCAATAATAAATACATCTCACAAAACTAAAGGAGTTTTTTATTCCTAAGAGAACCATATACAAAAACCTATCTCACATTTTGCAAAGGTATTACAGAATGAGAGATACATGTGCATATTTACAGCCTATGTTTCAGACTGCGGAAAACTCTGTTTTACACATCTTTTTGCAGAGCTGTGAACAGCTGGAGCATAATTTTAGGGAACTGAGAGAGTTTTATCTCAAAAACATAATTATCTACAATAACCTCTTTCACTTTTTACATATCTATTTCTTATTGAGAAATAAAAAGGTATCATTGGACCCCAAGTTTGCAGAATTGCTGGAGCAGAATGCACAAAGAAAGGAGACAGTTAGTGACTTGGATGCCTCATCATCAACTAAGAGTTGAGATCAAATTCGAATTCTCTTCTTTGTCACCATAAATCCATAGGTATAGTTCCAAATAGATGCATTATTTTTTAGTGTCCTTTACTTAAGTTCTATTTATGTAAAACAGACGGAGATATTTGTAAACCAATCTTGATATTTTTTCAAGATATTCTAGTTTAGAATTTGTATAAATACTTTACCCTTTGAAGTATTTTGGTGGAATAAAATTGCTGGAGATTTTTGGGTGAATTAATCTCTTTAAAATTGTCATTGTTATCTTCTTTTGTTTCATGCATACATCTGTGTTTTAATTCTAAATCTGAATGTATAACTAGGAGTATTACTACAGGACATGTTAATAACACCCTGTTTTTAACTAGTTATCATTTCTTTGTTTTCTTTTGATTTTCGGTGTAGGGAACCCTTAATTTCTCCCTCTCCTGTTTGACCTCTATCTACTACTTCCCTTTTCCGGATTAAAGGATCCTTAAGTACCTTTTATCCCGATCATACCATCTCAAAAACCATTTTTCCCAAGATCTCCAAGGTTTATCTACCTTGCCTTGCAGACATTTGACCTTTTAGGCTTTGATCCCAGTAAAGTTAGCTTGACTTGCACTCCATAGCCCCATGGACAAGTAGATTTCCCTCTATCTACCCTCCAAGTGAAATTTTCCCAACAAATCCAACAAAAAAAAACCAAATCTGCACTTTAATAACTAGCCTAATATTCAAATTAAAACAAAGTTAAACTTTAAAGAGAGAGCCCTCTCTAAAACCTATGAAGGCTAGATCCTAGAGTTTGAAGTAGGTTTGTGGTTACCTCGGACTATTTCTCTTGAACCTGGAGAAATTACTGAGTGATAACAGGATTGACTAGAGATGGATCTGATCAATCACTTCATCAACTAGTGGAGGATCGGCAAAATCTTTCGATAACCAATTAGAAGACAAGGCCATTAGGGGAATTTTGAGGTCTAAAATGAGCCTCCTAAGGGAATTATAAAATAATAGTGGAAATAATAAAATAATATTTGATTACATCATCAAATTTTAGAGGGAAAAAAGAAAAAACCTACTTTTTCAACTCATATTTTCAACTTATCTCCCAATGGTTTTACTCAAATTTCAAGTAGGATTACTCATCGGATGGAAATTTTAATTCCTCATCCGAGTACTCTTGTTGCATACTTTCGATAGATCCTGCTACAGGAAAAATGAGAAATACATATTAAAAAGAAAACGTGATTTCAATCACGTTTTTCATGTATTTCTCATTTTTCGTGTAGCAGGGTCCATGAAAAGTATGCAACATGGGTACTCCTTGGATGAGGAATTAAATTTTGCATCCAACAAGTAATCCCACTCGAAATTTGAGTAAAAACGTTGGGAGATAAGTTGAAAATACGAGTTGAAAAAATAGTTTTATTATTTTATTATTTTTTAATCATTTTACCCTTTTACTTAAAAATTGGTGAATCATCCCCCATGGTTGACATCATCATCTTGAATCCTATTGGTTCTTATAAATTTTATTTTTGTTGTACATTTTTATTAGGAGGCCCATTTAAGACCTTAAAATTCCCCCAATTTGAGAAGTTGTAAGGTTTTCCACCACTTTTGAGGCTTCATCCATATAAGGACAAAGGTGAATAGGATGATTCCCTTCACATAACGTACAGGAAAAATTAACTTTTCCCTTCTTCCCATGGACCTTACTATCACTAGGTGATGGTTTATCACCAACATGATCTCCATAGGTTGATGAAAAATGTTGATGTGAGCTTGTGGACCACACTTCTAATACCTTGGAAATACCAGAATAATATCTAAGAAGGTGGTCACCCTTACATAACTTGCAAGGGAATTTAACTTTACGGGATGATTGGAAGATCTCTCCATACTAGTTGCATCGGTAGCAATGAATTCTTGGTTTCCACCCTACTTATTTTGCTTCTTATTTTTCATCCTTTTCTTATTCTTCTTAGCTTCATGGTTACTAGAATCAAGGCTTTCACCAGGAAAGGAGGAAGAAAGGGATGGAGAAACAACATGTGAATAAGGAAAAGGGTCAACTTTAGGATCAACTTGAGGTTGATGTTGTTCAAGTGGTGGAGAACTTGGTTGAGAAACAGTTTGGATATTCAGAACCATAGAGGTCGAAAACAACCAAACTCGCAAACCAATGGTAAATCTGGGAAGATACAATGCTGCCATATAAGGAGCACCAATATTTTAAAAAAGAGGAAAAGGACTAGGATTCGCATCAGAGGGGTTTCCTTGATGGGTAGACTTGGAAAACATTTCCATTAGTCTCAACCTAAGATCTACTAAGGATTTGTTCCACAGTAAGGATGTTGTTCCATGGTCAATTAATTGATTTTAGAAATGAAAGACACAAAATAAAACAAAGAGGGGTATCTAGGAAAAAGGGTTTTCCAAGAAATTATGAATTGTAATATACCACCTTGACGAACTAAGGACTTAACCTACATGCAATCAATATCCCCGGATGTTGTGTTTAGTGTACCACAATGTACACTGTGTTCTACTCAGTTGCCTATGGCAATGATAGAAACCTATAGGGGACTTCCAAAATATGCTCGACAGTAAGTGGAAGTGTAGTTTGTAGTAGTGTTGTCTAATGTGTAACCATTCAATGAAAGTGTTTCCATATAATTTTCATTCGTGGAGTGCCATCCAATATACTCGAAGGTACCTAGAGTACGATCCTATACACTTATGTACATGGAACAGGATATCACCCTCGGGATGCAATGCTGGAAAAAAATGGCAACTCCTACATTTAACGACATTGGAACACATCTCTAGCCTAGACATATAAATGTTTGCATTAGTGTTACAAATTCTCCTTAGGTTGATTCAGTAAATTTTAACGTTTATCTTTGATTAAGTTTCAGTTTTATGGCTCACCACGAGTTTCAACTGAATTCCCTAAAATGTAAACTAGCATGAAGAAATGAAATATTTCTCTTTCAGTTAAAATCTATCTATGGGAGGGAAGCTAGAACAAGGCTAATCAAAGAGAAAATAAAAACAAGAGAAATTCATACAAGAATAAGGGCCAACGTAGGTGCAGAAGAGGCACCAGTGCTATGAAACACATTCACAGAGAGGGCTCTGCAGGGGTGTAATTATCTATCCCTAGGCCAGAAGGAGCGTGGGTGAAGAAATAGAAATTTATGGCACACAAATTGCAATTGAAACTCAATGAAAGGTCTTCCTAGGTTTTTTATTCACTGAGTATGACAGTAAAGTTCATAAGAAGAGGTAAAAGAAACACTAAGGAAAAATAAACCACCAAGGGCATACACTGATCCCCAGTATGTTTGCAAATTTGTTATATGGAATCTGAAAATGCAGACAAAAGTATCTTCCCTAGACTGGGTGGCCTAGCCTAGAACAACACAAAGACAAAGACGATAATGTTTCCTTTGAAAATAGATAATGGGATGAAGCCTGCCTATGGTATATAGTATGTATCACTCCTCTATTGGCTTGAATGCTCCAATCCTAGCTCTGATAACTATAATTAGAAATTGCGCAATCAAACAACACAAGCCAATTATCTATGACATTTATGTAGCATAATATAAATACTTCATTCAATGGATCAACATTGCATCGAAATACATCAAATCATAACATCATATATAGGAAAAAAGTTAATTATTTCCATTAATAGAAATAGAGTGAGTTACAACCAAATATAGATTGATCTTGTAGAGAGCTCCTCCATTTTTACATGTTCCTTCTTCTCCACAAAGTGCACCTCTAATCACCCTAATGCATGGAATAATGACTCTTCACGACAATAACATGAGGGTAGAATCTATCTCCAAAATCCAGTCCCTATCTTGTGGATGGCCACAAATGTATAGAATAGGCTAGTAGGTGGATTTCCCATCAATTTAATAATCTAGGCTTTGATATCGACTCTTGATGGGAGGATGGGATCAAAGGATAAGGGATGGAAACTCCAAGGAAGGATAGGATATGATTTGAGAGTTTTTATCTGAGGTAAATAGTTGTAACAACTCTTGGAAGCTTTTAGAAGAGAAATCTTCAAAATTATCTCTCTTTTTTCGAAATTTCTAGAATCAGTGCACCCCAACATAAGCAAACCTTCTAGTGATCAACACTGCCCAACATGGAGCAACCTTCTCGTGAACTCCCATAGGAATACAGATAGCGTTGGTGCTTAAAGAGGTTAATGTAAGGTTGTTTCGGGGAGAAAATCTAGGATTAAGGGGAGTCATGCTTAGGTATTTTTTCAATGATGATGTCAAGGGGTAAAATAATTTTGATTGATCCAGTTGGTAGGTCAACTGACCAGACGTGAAAAAATGGCCTATAACACAAGGCAACAGATGCATCTCTAGATCCAATCTTGAATTTCATTCTATGGATATTCTTGTACTTATTCAATGTAACAAGAAGAGTCCAAATAATCTGCAAAAACCCTACATAGGATCCACAACCAAGATATGGTAGCAAAGGCAGGTTGTCAAAAGACCAAGCATGGCAACGTGTGTGGGACCTGTGAGCCAAGAATACCAAGCCTTGGAAGATAGAAAAAATGAAGAATATGGAAGTGAGAGTTGATAGAGAGAAAAAAATAAAAAGAGAATCCCTCAGAGGCTTTAGGAGGTATATATATATATTTCCACGACATAGTTCTAAATCCCCTATTTTCTTGTCATTGTGGAGGAGATGAGTTCTTTTTCTGACAATAGTTTCATTTGACGACTCCATTTCATCCAAACCCTAGTTTTCAAGGAGTCATAACTAGCTCTGATACCATTGATATAGATCTTGGGGGGGCCAAGATCTAAGTAATTTCCGCTCTAGGAAAAGAAAAAAAGTAAACCAAACCAAAAAAATAAATCAGGAACTAACTTTTATTAGATCAAAAAATGATGGTTGCAACTACATTGTGGTGGAAAATATACCCTCTTACAAAAGGAGGCTTCTTATTTTATAACCTTTTTTAGTTACATTAACATGGGTAAATACCATGGGTCGGAAAACTACCATGGGTGTGTTATATATAGCCTTTAGTTACATTACCATGGTTAAACACCATGGTTGAATTTCCATTAGGATGGAGGGGAGAGGAAAAAAACGCTCGAAGTTGTCCATTACGATTTTACCTTACTTGATATTGAATCCTCTTTTGCTATCTCATATGCTTCCACATTCAAATTCCTAAGGATGTGATAAAATTCAATGTTTTCAAGTTGTGATGCAATGCTGATCAATCTTTGGGCCATAGGGAGAGATGAGGAGCTTATCAAACGTGTAGCTATAGACATTTGTCTAATGAAAATCAAGGAGTCTCCATAGGCTCAGAGATTATGAATATTATTTGATATTATTATCTCCAATCCTTTCCAAAGATAAAGGAACTCAACCGAGTTGTTTGTTGCAGTTCCTAATGCCCAAGTAAATTTAGACACAATTTTTTTCAGTGGGGCTTACTATGAATCCCTCTCGCTCCTACCTCCTCCTAAATTATTATTATTATTATTAATTATAAAAAGGAATTAATATATAATTTCTAGAATCCCTATTCCAAAAAAGACATGCCTATATTTTAGAATATTATATGGAGGATAAATCCTTACCATTCACCTAATAATTATTGATAATTAAATAAAATTTAGCAAGTCATATTCTAAAATAGACATGTTTATCGATGTAACTGTATGTATTATTAGGATTTTGTTTGGTCAAGTTTTCTGAGGTGATAGATATATGCTTGACCTTTGGCTTGAGAAATCGCGACCCGGGGGCATCTAAGATATCAAAATCACCCAGAGATCGCACTCAACCTAGGCCACACCAACATTTAACATGACTAGATTTTTTCCCATAGAGATTCGAATTAGTGACCTTCACGTCATGGAATGACTTAGGAGTACAGCCCATCGACATCTATTCTACGCCTCGTGGGTTTGTATTATTAATATTTTAATAAAATTAAACATAATAAAAATTTATATATAGAGATGTGAAATTTATATAATTATTATGTTGATAATGCATATAGTTACATCTATAAACATGACTATTTTATAATAGGATTTCCAGAATTTTATGTAATTATCAATAATTATTAGGTGTATAGTAAGAAGTTAACCTCCATATATTTGACCTCCATAGAATATTATAAAATATTCTTAGTATTAGTCACAGATGAAAATTTCAAATTTATCTCCAAACTAGTTATGCCCTTTATTTTCTTTTAATTAGATTGATTAATTAAAAAAATGTAATATTAAGTGTCATATGAAATGAGCTATGGTATTTTAAGCATGTGGTATTAATAAACCATGGTATTGTATCAAAGCCTATTTACACCTTAATAATATCCATTGTAAAGTGTGAATCTCCATAGTCAAGAATCTCATTACATGTTTTTTTAAATGTATACATGTTTTTTTTTTTTTGGTAAGTTGAGCTATTCTATTAATTTCGGAAAATAAAGTTACATATGCTACAGGCTGGGTTGGAAAGCTGGACTTAACCAATCCCAGCCTTTGTTACATTGTTTCTAGGTTGCCTCGGGGGAGGAAACCAACCCAGACAAAAATTAGAGTCGAACAGTACATTATGCGAAGTAGCGTTGACATAGCTAAAAAACATAAAGTAAATGATAGCAAAAAATCCTTGAGGGAAAACTTGATAAAAACCTGAGGGAAACTATGCAGTAGTGCAGTCGTTACTCATCATCGTTAGCATTACTGTTGGGGTTCTCTTCCTCGATAGGACAAGCTGGATCCTGCGCAGCATCTGCTTCCACCTCTGCCGCAGTGCGCTTGGGAATGCTCACTCGAGCGCATAGGATGGGGGAGTTCGGGTCTATGCCATCGGGAACCCGCATCTAGATGCCATCGGAGTCCATGACCCAAATTTTCATGCCCTCATCATCCTTCTCATGTGCTGTCAGGAGAACAAGATTGTGATGCGGAGAGTGCGGCTGGGGAGAGGAGGTGGAACTCCTTGAACCACAACCACCTCTCCGCGCAGCATGCCTGGAGGATTCAGCGCACTGCTCGGGATCGGGATGATGGCTCGCAAAAGTGTTGGAAGAGGAGCCATCAGCTTACTCAAGATGGTTTTCCTCGCCATGATGATATTGTCTCGGGAAACCCCTCTTTGTCCACCATGGATAGTGCATTGGCGTAGTCTAGGAGTCATTACGCACCTGGGATGGGGAGAGAAGGTGAGGAGAAGTAGAAGAACACAGGACCGAGGAAAGGAGACGAGCGTAACACTGGGGCTGCAGGGGAAGAAATATCTGGGGGACTGAGTCGAAAGATGGAGAGTGGCACTCCAAGGGGAGCTGCACAGCTCCACTCTAGGACAGGGACTTCGCAGCAAAGAGAGGGGAGCGAAAGGCAAAGAAAACAGGTTGAATGAGGAAAGCAGTCGATAGTTTAGCATTATAAAGGGGAGGGGAGGATATCTATGAGGGAGGCATTGAGTGGCCTTTGCATGAATCTGCGAGTTATAATTGAGAACCTGAACAGGCTCAGGTGAGGAGGTATGGCTATGATGATGGTTAATCATGATGGCCATTAATGGTGATAAGAGTGAGGTGATGTTCAAGGCAAGGTGATGTAGTGCCCGTCCTCTCATCATCATTTCTAGCTCTGTGAGGTTTGTGCGATTAGCTAACGGTATTTGGCTCCGCAACAGGTGAAACTCTGAGTTGGAGATCTTCGTTATCCGGGATGTGATTTTCACTCGTGTATGTTCTGTCACTCACATCCGAGGGGTGTTGATCCTTCTGAATGAGAGTGAGACAGTTCTCTCTAAGAGCAGCCTCCTCAACCTGTATAAAAGTGGAATGATGCAGAGCATAGTTTCTTTCGACCCATTTGTTTACAAGAAGATTCGTAACAGAGTTGGCTTTCTTGCACATGTGACCAAAAGTGATGACTCTGTGGTTGTGAAGCAGCAGTTCCAACACCTTAAGATTGTGGGAAAGTCTCCAACTGTTGGAAACTTTTTAGGCAATCATGCCTTGAAGGATTTTGGTGGCAGCCATTGTTATGATTTATGAGTCTCCCTCCATTTCCAGAGGGAATTAGTGAAATTCTATGGCAATTTGAATACCCTATATCAGTCCTTCCAGCTCTTCCAAATTATTACTATCCCATCCTATATTCCCATAGTAGATTTTGAGAGGCTCTCCCTGAGATTTCCTGATAATGCCTCTGAAACATGAATTACTCGGGTTGTCTTTGGATGCCCCATCAAAATTGCATTTGAAGAAGCCTTTGGAGGGAGGAGACCATGTTTCTAGAGAAGGAGTTCTTCCAACGCTTCTGGGATTGATATCGATGGGAGTGTATAGACTCTTGTGCCAGTTGGTCCATATGTGACATTTTGTTGCCATGGTAGGAAGGTCCTCCTAGCTCCAAGCATCTAAGGCTAGAGTTTCAGTGGGGTTGTTGTGAATCCTACCCCAAAGCCGATCTGGAGTGGAGGCCTTTTCCTTGAAGATGCAGTTGTTTCGTTCCTTCCAGATTTTCCAGACGAGGATACCCAGGATGATTTGCCATAGTCTATTCAGAAGGGTAATAATGAAAGTATTGTCCTTCCAGCTGCTGATGGTGTTAATGATGTTACCTCTAGCGTGGTTGGAATGACGGCATAAGACCACAATTTTGTCCCATAGGAAGTTGGCAGTAGGACATTGGTCCAACAAATGGTTGATGGTTTCCAAGTTGTCCTGACATAAAGGAAATATGGAGGGCCCTACGAACCCCCTCTTCAAAATATTCTCCCATGTGAGGATGCGTCGTTTACTGAGCAGCCATAGGAACGTAGCTATTTTGGGCCACAGATTGGAATTCCATATCTTTTTCCAGATGATGTCGGCTGGTCTAGGGTCCTGCTGATGGAGGATGTTGTAACCTTCCTTGGTGGAGTAAGTGTCACTGGGCATATTCCCCCATTGAAGGATATTAGGTTCTGTTTTAACTTTTATTTTTCTTTTTGTATTGAGCTCCTCCCAGATTTCTGTATGGATTTCATTGTTCCAGTTTTCTTTCCATCTGCTTGTGTGAAGCCATTGCCTATAGCCTTGGGAGATGTCGCTCGTCCAGAAGTCTTGAGCCTTCTTTCTTTGCCTTCCTTGGAGCATGGTACTCCATAGAGGTCTACGAAAGATGGAGGAGAGGCTTGGCATCTGTTGCCAGGAATCCTCCCTGAATCTCGATTGGTTACCACTACACAACTCCCAAAAGCTATGATCTTGGATTATCCTTTTTTTTATTGTTGGATGCTTTCCAGATTTGGGAACCAACTAGATCTAAGTTGTACCTTATGAGATCCTCCTTTGGACGATACGGCGCGTACTTGGAAACCCATAGGTTGGCCCATGGGGTGTTGGGTTTGGAGACCCATTTCCACCATATGATAGTTCCCATTATAGTATTGTTGTACTCAGGATCCTGAAGTCCTAATCCTCCCTGACTTTTAGGGGTGAAAGCATCCTTCCAATTGACTAAGGCCCATTTGTTCTTTCCTTTTGTGCCTCCCCATAGAAAATACCATTGTAGATTGTGCATGGCTCTTAGGACCCATTTGGGAGTTGCAAGGATGGAGAAGAGATAGATAGGGAGGCATTGCAGGACAGACTTGATGAGGACAAGATGACTGGAAATGTTGAGGGTATGGTGAGTCCAGTTGGAGAGGCGAGTTTCCATTTTATCTAACAGAGCTCTCCATGAGGAGTGATTGATGACTGAGTCAGTTAATGGAGCTCCCAGGTATTTAGAGGGAAGAGAAGCAATTGAGAATCCAAGGATGCGAGCAATGGTACGTTGGGTTTGAGGGGGAGTGTGGAAGAAGAAAATCTGCGATTTTTCAGGGTTGACCTCTGTGCCGGAGGCTTCAAACAAGGAGTCAAGAATGGATTTAAGGGTCTGGGCTTCATAGACTGAGGGGTAACCCATGATCAAGTTATCATCCACAAATTTCTGGTGAGAAGAGGGAGGCAGGTTGTGGAGAGGTAAACCAAGCAAGGCTCCAGTCTCGATAGAGCTCTTGAGAAGGTGACCCAAGCCTTCTGCCATGATGATGAAGATGAAGGGAGATAGAGGGTCCCCTTGTCTTATGCCTCTCGAGGGGTTGAAGGTGGCGTAGGGGATTCCATTGACCAGGATGGAGTGAAAGGGAGAGGTGATGAGACTCATGATCCATCTGACCCAGGTATGATTGAAGCCAAAGGCTAAGAGGACCTTTTTGATGTAGTCCCAGCTGCGTTTTTCAAAAGCTTTGGAAAGGTCAATTTTGGGAAGCACATCGTGTTTTTTGTTGGTTTTGAGGGAGTGAATGACTTCATGGGTTAATATGATGCCATCCAGAATCTGTCTCCCTTCCACATATCTTGTTTGCTCCAGGGATATGATGAGAGGGAGGAGCTCCTTCAGCCGGTTAGCTATGACTTTGGAGATAATTTTATAAATGAAATTTCAAAGAGCTGTAGGTTTGTACTTACTTGGTGAGGCTACTCTGTCTCATTTTGGAACCATAGTGATGAAGGTGGCATTTAATGTAGGTAGCAGCCAATGAGTGGACCGTGATTCCTCCACAACTCCCAAGAATTCATTTTGGATGATCTCCCAGAAGAAGTGGCAGAAGTTGGTGGGAAATCCATCAGGACCCGGAGCTTTCCCTGCTTTCAATTGGAAGACTGCATGTTCCACCTCAGCTAAAGTGGTAGCAACGAGCAGCATCCTGTTATGATATTTCGTTATCAACTTGGGGATGCGTTGGGTGATTTCCTCAATGGATTCCTGTCATTGGTGGTTGGGTTCCTAAAGGATGTCCCTGAAATGATTGCGCAACTCCTCCGTGATAACCGCTTGAGTTTCCAACCTTTCCCCCATTTGGTTCTTGAAGACTATGATTCTATTATGCATCATGTGCTGGATAGTGGAGCGGTGGAAGAATTTGGTGTTTCTTTCTCCTTCTTTGAGCTAGTTGATTCTTGATTTTTGTCTCCATAGGGATTCTTCTTGGTTCCTTCTTTCTTCTAGCTGAGTGGTTAGGAGTTGCTCCTAGTGGGCTATCTCAGCTATGCACCCCTCTTGTATGATGTTCTATTGCAGCTTCTTCATTTTCTCCTCCAGGTCTTTCTGTTATGTGAATATATTGCCAAAGGCTGTTTTGTTCCAAACTTTCACTTGACCTTTGATAAGTTTAAGTTTTGTCTGGAACTGGAGCATTTTGGTACCTTAGGGGGGTGCTAAGGAAGACCACCAATTGGAAACCATTTCCTTGAACCCCGGGTGCCTGAACCAACAATGTTAAAAGCGGAAAGTCTTAGGGGCGTGCTTACCTAGTTGGAGCCATTGGAGTTGTATTGGCCAGTGATCAGATCCAGTTGCAGGGATAATGGTGGTATCTAAGTTACCTCTTAGGCAAATAAGATCATCGGTGATGAGGAATCTATCTAGTCATGAGGCTATCTGATGGGTACCCCCTCTTTTTTTGTTCCATGTGAATATTCCATTGGAGGTGTGTAGATCAATGAGGTTATTGCTTTGGATGAATTTTTTGAATCCATTACTATCTGATTCCAGGTGCAACCTTCCTCCTTTCTTTTCCTAGAGATTGGTTATCATGTTTAAATCTCCACCCTGAAGCTAGAGAGGGGAGGATCGTTGTTTATTGATTTCCTCTAGATTATTCAATAGTGCTAATTTTTGTTGAGCATTTTGCAGAGAGTAGAAATTAGTGAGCAAACCATGGATGTTTGTTCCATTCAGGTGAAAGTTGGCTTGAATGAAGTGTCTGTTGGCATGAAAGTTCTCTAAGGAGATGATTTGAGGGTTCCAGATGATTTCTAGTCCTCCAAACGCCTCGTTTGCATCAACCGTTATTGTATTACTGCCTTTCCATATCTTTTTGAAGATATTTTCCAGAGTAGAGCTGGAACATTTGGTTTCTTGCATGTAGAATATTTTCGGATGTTCCTCATTAATCATTTTCTTTATGATCCTGTGCTTCGTGGGGCTGTTGAGCCCTTTGATGTTCCATGAGATTAGCTTCATGGGATATAATTGGAGGTGAGGGTGTAGAATCTAGTCAACTTGGGGAATTGTCCAGAATCCACCATTTCTTTCCCAATTTCTATGGTTCTTTGCAAGGATGTTTTCCTGCCTCTTTTGCGGGACTCTTTTGTGAAGTATTTTGTGTTGATAAGCGTACCGCCTTGGATACCCAAGGAGGGTAGTTGTTGTGCTTTGGCTAGGATTTCCTCCATTTTTTGAATTTTTTGCTCTAAGATTGATGTGTAATCCTTATTGCTGCAGGCTTCCTCCAGCCCAGCGAGATCTATTCTTTTGTGTTCTTCCTCCATGGCTTCTGGGATCGTTTCCATGATCGGTTCTTTTCCCTTTATCAAACTATTATCCTCTGCCTCATCTGCGTTGGGTGGTTTCAAGAAGGTCTCAAGTGGAAGCTTATTTTGCTGAGCCCTAGAGGATTGGGCCTACACTGTGGAGGTACCCCCAACTTCATTTACTGGTATGATTTCGTTGTCATTTAGCTAGTTTAGGGCTGTGACGTTGTTGTTGGTTGTAGGTCCTTTTCTATTTTGCTGAGGGGTAGCTCTTCTGTTATGTATTTTTTTACTTGCTACCTTCGTGAATCCTTCTGCCTCATGTTCATTGCATTCCTTTTCAGTTGTAGCTTTCCTGTTTAGGGGACAGTCTCTAAAGAGATGCCCATGTTCGTGACATTTTCTGCATCTAAAATGGATATGTTCATAATCAACAGTTTGCGACCATTCAAAATCTTCATGCATCAGACTTACCTCACCTGGTAGCGGTTCTGCTAGGTTCATGTAGACACAAATGCGAGCATAGGCTGTGTAGCGATTGATTCTGGTTTCTTTCACAATCTTGACGAACTCTCCTAAGGCGTTACCAATGTCTCTGAGGGTGAGCTTGTCCCAATAGTCTTGGGGGAGAGAGTAGAGCCTGATCCAGACTAGTGCCCGAGTTAGATCTTGTTTATCTAGGTTGAAGTGCTCAGTCCAGGGTCTGAGGTATAGACCTGCAGCGTTGAAGAAATAGGGACCTCCATCCATTATCCTATCTTCGTCTTCGGAGCAGGTGAAGAGAATATTGAAGAAGCCTTTAGCGCACAACTGCAGGTCAATGTGGCCTTTGGGTCTCCATTTCGAGGCTATCCATCCTCTTAACGCTTTTTTGTGGTCCAAAAGCCCATGAAATTGCCTATCAGAGCGTGATCTTTCATGAACTGAATTCTTCCATTGATGCGATGCATTGGGAGTTCGATCACTATTTTCTTGGAGTCCTTTGCTATGCATGTTTTTGATTTCGTGTTCATGGTTGTTGCTGCTTGTGTATTAGTCGTCTGCGTTGTGGGTGTTGCCCCTACATTTTCTTGAGACAGGCTAGAGTCATGTTGATTGACGGTATCATCCCTGCCACCGTCCCTATTGGAGGCTTGCTTGTGAGGGGGGGAGCAGCCGTCCCCCCACTGGAATCGGTCATCGGTGAGCTTGTAGTTGTCTAGGTGAGAGGTTGTGGTGGATCAGTCTGAGGGAGAAGGTCTGCCGAGGGCAGCGAACGCTAGAACCAGCAAACCCTAGGTCATGGAGGTCGGCCTGGTGCAGAGCTGTGCTAGGGTTTTTCCCAATGTCCTATCAAATGTATACATGTTTAACTTATATATTAGTATTTTTATAATTAATAATAGTAAAATTTTAAAAATGGTCTTTTTACTTAGAGGAATTAGTAACTCAGTGTTCTTCATGTCACACGGGGTCATTTCTCATTGCTACCACTATAACCGCATATGTGAAGCACATAACTCCTAACATGTGACCAAAGGTCAGGATCCCCATGATTTGAAGATAGGACCATTTACTCATATTTACTTTACATTGTCATCGGCTTTCCTAAAGTGAGCTCCTCATGCAAGTGAACAATTTAAAATATATTTATGATTTAGTTAATTTGTATGATTTTTTTTTAATTTTAACAATGTGATATGTATCATGAAGTAAGAATTTTGATTCTTATCATGAATTGATGTATATCAATGTTCATAACCATTTAATCTATACGGTTGCACTACTTACCTTATATGTGGCATTTTTTTACATGTTTTATAGTTTTCTTAATTTAAGTTTTATTATTATTATTTAAAAAATAATTATTATAAATATTAAATATTTATTTACTTATTACATTTAAATATAGAATTCTAAAATATAAATTTATTTTGATGCGACATGAATAGTACCTATTTGGAATAAGGCTTCCAAAATTTTATTATAATTATCAATAATGTTTCTTAGATGGATGGTAGAGGTTTAAATTTTATGGAATATTTTCAAATATTCTTAATAGTATCCATAAAGAAAAACTTGAGATTTATCTCAAAAGTAGTTATGCCCTAATGCCATTTTAATTAAATTGAATAATTAAAAAAATGTCCTATGAACAAGAACCATCTAATTTAAATTATGGTTTTTTGGACATGATATTGTGACAAAGTCGATTTACAAGTTAACAATCTCCATGTAAAAATGGGGGTGTATATATGTTTAACTCCTATATCAATTCCTTTTATAATAATAATAATATATTTTGTTTTTATAATTTTTTAATCTTAGCAATGTAAGATGTATTATGAAGTATGTTTTTTTATGCTTATCATGGATTGACATCTATGTGCATTTACGAGTCGTTTAATTTATATGAAAACGGTAGTTTTATTAACAAAAACAAATTTACATTCCCCGATCGGGGTGTAATGAGGTGAATTGGCCTTCCCATCAAAAATTATGACAATGGCCTCGGAGTTGAAGCCCACTACCCTCCACATGAGTGGCAAGGGTGGCAGGCGGTACTACTACATGCAGATGACAGTGAGGTGGCGGGTCGGAGGCCCACGAATGGGAATAAAAATAGGGTGGGAGAAGGTGTGGGGGCCTTTTTTTGAAGGCCAACTCTGTTGCAGGTGAGACCACGAGACAAGAGACCTCCATTTATTTTCCTCCTTTGCGAATTTTGAATATGTACATCGTTCTTTCTACTTTGTTCTTGCCATGGATATGTCTTATGAGTTGGTTCGGGCTCTGTGGGAGCCAAAGGGGAGAAAATGGGAATGATATAGTCTCTTGGGGGATAGGGGAGAGGGGATCTCAGTTTGGGGGAAGGATGAGGTTTTGATAGGTCTCTACCTAGGTGTAGTTTTAGGATTTGGGTATGGATTTAGCATGCATCTGATTTTGAGTCTGTCGAGTAAGGGTTACCTCCAGGATGGATTGGTGAGGGGTCTGTAAACCTAGTTTGTGTATAGCATCAAAGATTATTCCTGGGAAGGGGATATATCAGAGGCCATGCTAGTCCTCGAGCTATGTGGGCTCTATGCACATGGGGATTGGGTGAGTGGAGTCTACTCAGACTTGAGAAAAATGCATTGACACCATCCCTATCAATTTAGAGGTCGAGAAATTAAAATTTGGTGGGAACCCTTGGGGGAATGGGAGTACTTATTGGAGAGGATGCATCCTTCTGCATCAGGAGGGGCTCGATAGTGAACAGGGTCTGAAAGAAAGGGATCTGTAGAGGAATGGGTTGGGGAACCATTCAGGGAAGAAACCATCGGGACACCTCTGTTATAATAACTAGATTATTAGGACCTTAGCTTGTGTAAATTATTTGGACTTGCGTCTTTGGTTGATTGGTTGGACATGTCACTTGGTTCCGGATTGTGGGATGGCTCGAGGGATGGGTCGCTCGAAGAGCCCCGTAGCTCATGGTCGCTCCAAAATCTCCGCAGCTCATGGCCACTCCAAAAGCCCTATTATTCGTGGTCATGGAAGGAAGGATAAATGGAAGGTTGTAGAAGGCCAACCTAGCTCCCCCCCCAGCAAGCCAAGAGGCCAAAGGCCGGAAATCGATGTGATTCAAGAAGCAACAACAACTTACCATGAAAACACTGCAGAGGAGATAAAAAAGATCATTGAAAAGTGGGAAGAGGATATAAATAAACCTGTTGAGACTAAGATGGATACTAAGTAATGGAGAGGTCTAATTCTATACCCGGGCCAAACCAGAGGTAGATTAACACAATTCAGATAGACCTTGTATCTCTACCGGTCAATGAAGAGAATCCTTGGAAAAGCCTTGCAGAAAATTTCAATGAGCCTGGTGGCATTAGCCCGGGACTTCCCAGATTATAAGATTGAATTTGATATGTAGAGTATAAAATGTTTCCTTAGTATATAAAATATATATATTTGAAAAACAAACAAATAAAATTAATTGATCACTTAAAAAAAAAAAAAAAAAATTGATGATGATGGTGGTTTATGTTTATTAAGAATAATTCATCTATTAAGACCTTAAAAAATTAAGGAAAATATTTTGGCTTTTCAAATTCTATTTCTATATTCCTAAAACTTGAAGAAAAGCATTTCTAAATTACTATAGTTTTGATGAGTGAAAATGTTGAAAAGGTCAATACCATAACAAATATTTTTAAATAAGATTGAAAATGTTAAAATGGTCAATACCATAACAAATATTTTGAAATAAAATTTAATATAAATGTACATAAGACAATTTAAAAAAATAATCTAAAAAAAATGTTTTTCATTTTCAATCTATTTAATATTAAAAAAACAAGAATCGCTGTAAGGCAACTAGTCCCTGCCTTGAGTCGGGACAACGGACCAGCAAAAACAAGTGAAGATACATAAAAAAACAGGACAAGCAATAAAGATACATCAAAAAACACCGATCAATATTTTGAGAAATTTTGAGATAGAGAAATGACATTTATAAAGAATGACCAGAATAACTGCATTTTCAGCATTCGAACTGGATGGCAGTCACAACAAATGCGTCAGTCTTTGTAAAATGTAAACAGGTTAATAAATTATTAATTTTAAATAATTGCAATATCTTATTGTAGAGCTGTTGTTGAAAATTACGAATATTAATTTTTAAATCATTTCAATATATTATTTCAGAGACGTGGCTAAAGATAACACACCATAATCCATGACAGATGCATGGCGGAGACGTGGTTTATATATGGATGCATGGCGGAGAATGTGGAGAATGTTATTCTGAGTCAATAGATACAAATAAAAAAATATAATTTAATAGGTACAAATAATAAATAAATAAAACTAATTTAATATTCCTGTCACGGGACCAAATTTTTGGCAGTACAATAATTTGCAGCAATGTAATACTAATTTTATTGGATTGACATTGGAAAGCTATTAAAGTTATTTTTATTGAGTAATCCAGCAACACTTGCAACTCCAGACAAAAAATTTTTAGAGCAATACTTCTAAAAAAATTGTTTATATCTAAAATCGCGTTGTTTTAGTGGGATTTTTTGAAGATTTTTTTTTGAATTTTTCAATCTAAAATTTATTGATATTAATTTAAAAATAAAATTATTATATTATATTAAATAATTTGTTTATTATCACACTATTGCAGTGATTTTTTAGATTGTTTTGTTTGAGAAGTAGTTTCGCTTTAATATGAGAAAATGGTATTTTATTATGCTGTGTAATGTTGTATTTAAATTTATATATTTATATTATTTTTCCATAATGGATTTTAAACTAAAAAGAATTTAAGTCAATTAAAGTATTTTTAGAATCTAAGCTTCTGGGATTTATTATACAAACTGTAAAAAAATTTCGGTAATAATCACATACATGCAATGGAATATGGTCTATGCGTTTCGAACTAATGAGTGTGGTTCATCATCAGGACTAGGTGAGAGATCAGATCAGAACTAACGAGTGTGGTTCATCATCAGAGTAGGTTAGAGATCAGATCAGGGCATTAATTTTAAATAGATGTAGAAATGGCTCAACTAACCCTTAGAATAAGGCTAGTTGGACTTTACCCTTACATTTTATTTTTGGATTAAAATGTTTATATATTTATTTATTTTATTATTATTATTATTAAACTTATTAATTATTTAATTAATTATTCAATAGTGATATATATATATATATATATATATATATATATATATATATATATATATATATATTGATTTATTTATTTATTTATTATTATTTTTTTTATATTTGTTTATTTATTTTTAATGAGTGAACTCTAAAGAAAAAAAAATTAAAATAATAAAAATATAAAATATAAATAAATAATAATAATAATAATAATTAATTGATTAATTAAAAACAATAATAATAATAATTAAGTAATGAGTTGATCTTATAATTAAAATAATATAAATTATAATTTATATATTTTAAATTATATTTAAAAAATAAAATAATTAATTTCAATATATTGATATATGATGATGGTGGTGGTTAATGATCATAATAAATATTTATTTTGGTATTTATGATTTGTTAATTAAATTTCTTTTGTAAAATAAAAAATATTCTCTAAATTAAAAAACAATGCATTTATAATTAAAAAAAAAAACAAAATTAAATATATATATTTAGTTAATTTGAATTAAAAGCATTATAAAACATCATTAATCTTACTTTCACTATTGGTTGTTGATATTACAATCCAATATGAAAGATTTCCAATTTGTTTTTATATGACAACAAAGTAGGACTGGAGATAAAATATTTCTATTACCATATAAAGTAACATAATTTTATGTCAACTAAAAAATATAAATAAGGGTAACTTTATATATATATATATATATATATATATATATATATATATATATATATATATATATATATATATATATATCTTATTTTTTTTATATTTTCATTTAAATGTGAAAGATATATAATTTTTTTTAAATGTTTTAGTATAAGACTTAAATAAATTATTTAAATATCTATATTAATTAATTAATTATTTGGATATCAATTTTATATTTATTTATTATTACAATATTATATTGTTCTTATTATAGTGAGCTCTGAAGCTTCTCTGCAAGCTTTTTGAGCATATGAATAAAATCTTAAATCAAACTAAATAACTCTTTTCTTTAGGTCCGATAGACCAAAGATTGATCTAAATGGACGTTAACCACCATCATCATCATCATCAATATGGGAAAATGTTGTCTTATTATGTTGTGTAATGTTATATTTAAATCTATATATTTATATTATAAATGGATTTCAAAATAAAAAGAATTCAAGTAAACTTAAGTAGTGAGTTGATTTTAGATAGGTATATATATATATATATAAATTAAAAAAAATTAATATATTGATATAATAAAATTAATAAATATTTATTTTGGTAAAAAGGAGAAAAGCAAAGATTTATTTATATTAATGAGTTGTTAATTAAATTCCTTTTGTAAAAAAAATAAATATTCTCTAAATTAAAAAAACAATCTATTTATAATAAAAAATGAAATTAAATATACATATTTGGTTTGCTTTAATTAAAAGCATTATAAAACATCAATAATCTTACTCTTGATGATGATGATGGTGGTGGTGGTGGTTAATGTCCACTGAGACCAATCTTTGGTCTATCCGACCTAAAGAATAGAGTTATTTAGTAAGCTTGGAGAGAAGCCTCCCGAGCTCACTATAATTTTATAATTTTGACATCTTAAAAGGCTAGGAAGGTCAGTATTGCAACAAAGATTATGAAATTGAGCTCTAATGTGGTTGTACGCGGGGCACTCTAAGAGTAAATTTATAATTTTGACATCTTAAAAGGCTAGGAAGGTCAGTATTGCAACAAAGATTATGAAATTGAGCTTAATGTGGTTGTATGCGGGGCACTCTAAGAGGAAGTGATTTTCATCTTGGATGTTCATATTTTCACAGAGATGGCAGATCCTTTCCATCCCTGGTGTTTTTGGAACTGTCCAACGACATGTTTCACTATGGAGCTCATGAGAGTTCATTCTAATATTGGCTATATTAATATTCTTCTTTGAGCTAGTTAAAACAGAGAGATACTTTTGATCTTCTAGGGTGGGGTTGATGACCTCCTTATAATATCTTAATTTTATTTTAGCTGCTAGATCTTCTCACACCACATTTTTTCTTTGAACTTAGAAGTAACAATTTTTTAATGTTATTAATGTTTTCCAATGCAACATTCTCGTCAATCTCCTAATGGTTTAACCAGGCCCTGGTGTCTTTATACCAACCTCGTTTAAGCCTTAGGTGGTTTTGGCTGGAATTTGAAGCTAGCTTAGGAAGTCTATAGTCTCATATGCTATTGAGCTTGTGCTTGTACAACACAAGCCTAGTCATAGCTAGGCTCTAGATAGGGGAAAGACCCACTTCTATAAGGAGAATAGGATAGGGTGTATTGCTATTACAATCCAATATGAAGGATATTCTATTTGTTGTTGATATTATAACCAAGTATGAAGGAGATAAAATATTTCTATTCCCATGTGAAGTAACATAATTTTATGTCAACTAAAAAAAGTAAATAAGAGTATATATATATATATATATATATATATATAAACTTTAAATGAGAAAGATGTATAATTTTGTCTAAACAGAAATTAATATGTGACACTAATGGGGGATTTGAACCAGGTGCAATGAACCCAATCACCGTCAATCCAAGGAATTCAATCACCATCAATCCAAGGCCAACCGGTTAATGCCAAAAAGTTCGTATGTGTTATTTAAAAAATATTATTAATACTCATACAAAAAACAACACTAACAACAACAAAACATTTTAATGTGGACAATGTAGTTTATAAATAAAATATTCGAATGTCAACTATATATATATATATATATATATATATATATATATGCAATGTCTAAACAGAAATTAATATGTGACACTAATGGGGGATTTGAACCAGGTGCAATGAACCCAATCACCGTCAATCTAAGGAATTCAATCACCATCAATCCAAGGCCAACAGGTTAATGCCAAAAAGTTCGTATGTGTTATTTAAAAAATATTATTAATACTAATACAAAAAGCAACAACAACAACAACAAAACATTTTAATGTGGACAATGTAGTTTATAAATAAAATATTTGAATGTCAACTATGCAAATATTTCTAGATTTTGGCCCTTCCAAGTTTAAGTTGTGTAGTCTACACAATGGCTTTGGATCCATTTATGCATTCAAAAATTCAATTTAAATAATGAGAAATTACACATGGTGTGTGTGTGTGTGTCCACCTCAATGACATTATATCAAGCACAAGGGATCAAATATCTTGAGGTGCACAATTTTTTTTCAAGTTTTGAACTCTAAAAGAGGTTTGTGGCTTAAGAAATTTGATTATTTTGTGAGCTTGCTAGATACATGGTTAAGATGGATATTAATTAGTTGAAAATGAACAAAACAAAGTGTATTATGTTCATAGTTCAATGCACATTAAATATTTTACAACTCAATATAAGGGAGAGTTGTCATATAACATTAAGTGACAACGAGGAAAAAAAAAGTATATATATATATACACCTGTGAAGTCTTCCAAAAATGCCTCGGTGGTTTGGAAGGCTGTAGTTGCTTCGGCTCACACTATCGAACAAGGCCTAGCATGGAAAGTGGGGGATGGTGCTCGGGTGAGGATTGGATGTGATCCCTGGGTTGGGTGTTCGGAAAGATACGCCTTATCTCTTGATCTGAAACTATTTCTATCTGATCGGGGATACCTTTTTCTGAATCAGCTAGCCAATCCTAGGACTACTTCCATCTGGAGGTAAGGGTGGTTGTCAGCAGATGATCTTCATTTAGAGGAGAGATGGAGGGAGGAATGGAGCCTCTTTGTGTTGGACCTTCAAAACTCCTCTGTTCGGATTTCGGAAGCAAGGGATGAGCTAGTTTGGGTCCATGCGCAGACAGGAAGTTACACTCCCAAGATGGGCTATAAATGGTTGATGTCCCAACAAGGCTGGGATGATCCTGCATGGTGTTCTAAACTTCTCTGGAAGTTGAAATTCCCTGCAAAAACCAGACTTTTCTTCTGATGCATCCTTCAGAAAAAAGTGCCAACGTGGGATTTCTTGCAGAAAAGGGGGAAAATAGGCCCAGGATGGTGCTCTCTCTGCAAAGCTAATGAGGAAACATCAATGCATTTATTTCTCACTTGTTCTTTCAATGTTAGTCTTTGGGCTGAATCCTTAAGACTCATTAATTCTCCCCTCAGGTGGGAAGGAGAAAGCATCCAGCAAGCATGGTCTCGGTGGTGGCAGGAGGCTTCTGATGACAAAGTCCGCTCCATCCCACTTCTGATAGCCTGGGGCACTTGGCTAGCTAGGAACCAAGTTATCTTCAAAGATCTTCCCTTCCCAATTGGAAAATTGGCCGCAGAAGGGGCAGCAATTTATGACAGCATTCCATCTCCATCTGGGCGCTCGATCCCTCGCTCTATTCAGCCTGAACTTATTAGGGAATCTGTTCTGTGGGCCTATTTCGATGGGGCTGCAGATGTAAATGGACGGTGCGGAGCAGGTTTGGTTATTTATGTTACTCATGAAAATTCTTTTCGAGCCTCAATTGGCCTTGGGCAGGGGACCAATAATTTTGCTGAGCTTAAGGCCTTACATCACCTTCTTTGCTGGCTATCCTTGAGACAGATGAGACAGGTTCAGATTTTCGGTGACTCAAAGAATGTTGTAAATTGGTTCGACAGGACTCAACAATGCAGGAATTATATTTTGCTTCCTTTGCTTAATGAGATTTTTCGTATCAAAAGTTTTTTTAATGAAATCACTGTTTGCCACATTTACAGGGAAAGAAACCAGGAGGTAGACATTTTATCTAAAACAGGTGTTCAACAAGATTTGGGGACTTGGTCTGTGACAGAGATGGACAGTTGGGTGATCAATCCTATTGCCCAACCAGTTTTTGGATGACAGCTTATCCTCTTTGCTGTTCCTTTTTACCATGCCGCAGCTGATAGTTCTATGTTATTTTATGTTATGTTAAACTTCTTTTAAAACAGTTATGTTCCTTATTCAAAACTATGGATATTACTTTTATATTTTCTGTGGGTTGTTTTCCTCATATGAGGAGGCCCTCCGATACAGTATTCTCTAAAAAACAGTTTCCTTTTCTTATTCTATTACTCAACTGACCTCGAGATCGGGATAGTGCCTACTGCCGGTCTCTACAGGTTTACTGTTATGTTGCTATGTCTGAAAATTTATTTTTTCAGATGCTGATGGTATCCTTCCTACTCTTTCTTTATCTCTGTTTCGGTGATATGCCGGGAGATACGAAAGAATGGAAGTGCCTCTTTTTTTCGGTGAAAAGTTATTTTTGATTAGACAGCCTTTGGTATACCTGTGCATACCCAAGGATGTTGAGACTGCTCTTCTCCCTCTCTAGAAGGAGATCAGGAGTTGATATGAAATGCTATGCATATGTTTTGTGACTCTCTAATATTAATAGAAAGTTTGATTTTTTCTGTGGAAAAAAAAAAAAAAATATATACATATATATATATATATATATATATATATATATTTGTAGTTGTCATAATGTTACATGACAACCTCTCATACATGAGTGGATATATATATATATATATATATATATATATATATATATATATATATATATATAGATATATATATATATACTTGTGTGAAATTGCATCTAACTTGGATTTCCCTTGTTATAGTTTAATTCCCCTAATTGAATTGTTATATATGTATATATTTATAAATGAAAAGTGAATTAGGGCAATTAATAGTTTTAATTCCTAATTTTATATATATATATATATATATATATATATATATATATATATATATATATATATATATATATATATGAAAAATAAATTAGGGCAATTAATAGTTTTATTCCCCTATATATATATATATATATATATATATATATATATATATATATATATATATATATATAAATAAACAGAGGGGTCGCTATCAGGGGTATCCAGTTAGGTGGAACTACACAATCCTAGTGATAGCATCCTATTAGTGGGTTATCTTTCTTCCATCCAATATAGGGACTGACTCAACTTTTGGTTAGCATGAAATAAATCATTAAAAATTTTACAACTTGAGTAGTAATTTGATCCGTATAAAGAACATCATATTGTAATTTTTTTATGAATTACATATGACACACTAATCTAGAAAGCTAACAAGTTGTAGAATATCTCTCAAACCAACTAAATTTAACCACCTTCTAAATACTAGGAATATATTATTCTCCTAAAGGTAAACTCTAGATAATGACCAATAATCCTAACAATTCACAAACATGATCATACACCTAAGACAATTAAGAGTTACATATTCCAACACTCCCTTTAACAACTACTACTCGTCTTAATCTCGACTAACTCGAGTATGCATTTATATGTTCTCCTTTTTAGTATATGATCCACTATGAACTAAAGAACCATCTAATTAACAAAGTCTGTGTATGATTTAACCTATAATTTTCATCTTATACCTATAAAACATAAACATTGTGTTTTTTAAAGTCCATACAAAAAAGTTACCATGCACTAGAATACACGGGTCACCAATTGTTGTATCTGTCGTTTCTTAGGAATCTCTTTCTTGTACATGGTTCACCAATCATTCTTGAATCACAAATAATTATACACGTAATTTTTACTCCCCTTGCATCATCATCAATCGTCATCTTGAGCTTTTCTTTGGATTACCCATAACCACAAACAAGGGATTTTTTGGATGAGAAGTAACCACACTCTATATTTTCTTTAATAAATTCAAGTCGGTGTACTTTTTGAATGATCCTTAGTCCATCTAATTTTCCTCTACAACAATAATGCCAAGAATTTTTTTTGTACACTTATTTCACTAACCCACATGTTCTTTAACAATTAATATTGTCGGTCAACTCTCATGAGTTTTCCTTGCATGATCTCTACTTCCTCTTCACCTTGGTCCTAAGTTTGATATCTCTCAGACCAACTATATCTAACCAAATCCTAAATACTGGGAATAAACTCTTCTCATATATATGAGCTCTAAATAACCAATATATATCCATCTTAACCATGTATCTAGCAAGCGTTGCAAGGAATCAAATATCTTGAGGTGAAAATCTCTTTTAGATTTCAAAACTTGCAAAAAGGGTTTGAAACTTGAGATATTTGATCCATCTTAGTGCTAGATAGATCTGTACTAACCCATGTGTTCTTTAACGTTCAATATTTTTGGTCAACTCGCATGAGTTTTCCTTGCATGATCTTTTCTTCCTCTTCACTTTGGTTTTGAGTTTGATATCTCTCAAACTAACTAGATGTAACCACCTCCTAAATACTAGGAATAAAATCTTACGATAGAGATGAATGTTAAATAACCAGTATATATCGATCTTAACCATGTATCTAGCAAGTGCCTAGAGGATTAGTATCTTCTGAGGTGAAAATATATTTTAAAGTTTAAATCTTGAAAGAAAAGGATTGCACCTTGAGAGACTTGATCTCTTTTACTCCTTGATCATTATTTAAATTACATTTTTTGAATGCATAAATAGATCCAATGCCATGAAAATACCTTTAGGTACATAGACTATGTAGACTACATAGTTTAAACTTGGAATTGTTGGATTCGAGAGAAAATTAACCAAAAATATACTTGAAGAAAATGGCCAAACTATAGAAACATTTACATGATTGACATTAGAATATTATATTTATAGATCACATTGTCCACATTAAAATAATATTTTTGTTGTTATTTTTTCTTTTTTTAATATATTTTTAAATACATGTAATATTTAAATATTCTAATTTTGACCCAAATTATTTTTTTTATTAGTATTAATAATATTTTTTTAATAACACATATTAGCCCATGAGTTTAGGATTGATGGTGAATGGCTACACTATTAGGGCACTCCTTGTTGGTTCAAATGTTCAAATCCCCCATCAGTGTTAGCCTACAAAAAAATGGCACATATTAATTTTATATTACTCTTAATAGGAATAAATAAATATATATATATATATATATATATATATATATATATATATATATATATATATATATAGATCTTCTTTGTGGGGTAAATGGATCCTTTCATTAATCACAAAATAAATTGAATATAGCTTGAATTTCCAAAAGAGGATTGATACCAAGAGATACTTGAGACTAATGAGCTACCTACAATAAAAAACAATCAGAAAATGAATATGATAATCAGAAGAACATAGAAAATTCCTTGAGGATTCAAGATTTCAAGTGGGGAAATGCTTCTAACATTTGCATGGATTTCCCTGAGTTGACTAATTGTTCATCATCTTCTTGGATATGTGCCTTATTTCTCTTGCAGCCTTATTTTTTGGCTTCGTTTTTGGATACCACCTTGAAATACATCATTGGAAACCCAAAACTAGACTATGAGAAACTCAAGCCCAATTGCTTGCTTTGAAGATAGGCCTTATATAGAATCTTGGCCTCATGAGCTAGCATGTCCTTCACATATTTTCCATGTGATTCTTTCGCAAGGGAAATTAGTCATGGGTCATCCAAATCCATATCCTCTGTTAGGGCTTCTTCTTCAACTTCTTCTTCAACTTATTTTGAAGGGAAGTTATTCATTTCCTATGGTAATGGATTTTTTTGGTGCTCTTCAATATTCTTTTGCATATAATTTGTAGGGTTATGGGATTTACCCTATGCTGATTGCATGCTTGATTGATTTTTGAATTTTAATAAATACTCCTTCAAAGAGGAGAGAGACTCTAACGTATTTTCAAATCTAAGGATCTAGACAGGATTTGAGGTACCTTGGGAATTCAAATGTCTTCTTCTTTGTGGGAGTTTTCCTAAATCAATTGGATCTTTCTGAGAAGGGATTTCTTCCAAAAATTCCTTGGTACTCATTGAATAGTCCCTAATAAGATGCTTGTATCCATGACAATGTCTACATCTAAAGGGGAATTATTCCTAACATGGATATTGGTTCCAAACACTATCTTGATAATACATCTATATATATATATATATATATATATATATATATATGGAGACTAGAAGAGGCTTGGAGATATTCATGTAAACACAGATATGTGCATATGAAGTGTACCTCCCTCTCTTGGTAGCCTCTAGTATTTTGAAAAAATTGTCAATGGAATTTTTTATGCCTTTAATGGTTTCCTCCTCCCCATATTCCTTGGGAAGAGAAAAGAGATAGACCCATACTAGGGATACAAGGAAATCCTCCTTCGTCATATTATATCGCTTCTTCTAGAATTGCATGAAGGTCCCTTCACTGTTGAAAAAATAAAATCCTCCTTCAAAAACCCTTGATGTGCCCTCCAAGCTATGGACAATAAATGTGAAAATCTATTTTGCTCCTAACTCCATTTATATTTGATACTAGGGGTTCCATTTATTTATGATCTACCCATTCAAAGAATTTTAGAAGTCCATAATCCAATAAATTTGCAGATCAGAGTATGATCCTGCATATATTGGAAATATTCTCTGATATTACTAGATTTAACCTCATATTTTAGCTCTTGCATTTCTTTTGGCAGGAAATTCCCTATACTTTTAGCTTGCCATGATGCACCCAATAGAGGATTTGCTACGAAACCATAAACCCAACTTCAGGCACTTGATATATGAAAAGGATGTCGAAGATGAGGAGAACGATGGGGAATACCGATAGATCCAAACTCATTGAAAATTCCTAAAACAATCTATCTAAAGGATGGGGTAGAGCCTCCTCTCATAAATCCAAGCATAGATGGCTATGCAAAATAAACCATTGTATGTGTAAAATAGAGACAGTTTTTTTCAACTTTGTTATATATTTTATTTTATTGTATTATATTTATATATTATTATTATCTTTATTCATTTTTTTTATTATTATAGCCAATATTATTTCTTTATTTAGATAATATATATATTTTTAATTTTAAAATGGACATGAATCAACTTTATTACACAACTCCCTCATATTGTGATGTAGAATGCACCTCTTGGTGCGACTAGTATTATTAGTATATATTTATCAGTATATATATTGATATATATACTAGTGTATATATTGATATATGTAATAGTATACACTATATATATATATATATATATATATATATATATATATATATATATATATATATATATATATTAGTGTGTGCATATTAGTAATACTTGTAACATTAACATTGGTATATATATTAGTATACATAACGATATATACATTTGTGTGTATGTTAGTATATAAATTAGCATAAAACAAATTGTATTGTATAATATTATACATACTAGTATAGAAACAAACACATGTATTTATATTAGAAATATTTGTAACATACATATTTTTACATATACTAATATAAAAATTGGTGTGAGTGTGTACTTAATACCAATATGTATACTAGTGTATATTTTATGTACAACTTGAGTGGGCCTAATGTTTAAACATGTGTTTCCTCCTATGAGTTCATAGGTGTGAATCCAAAGTGGGGTAGAGTAGGTACAACTTAGTATTTTGTAGTCAAATAATTACATAGAGGGGATACTATATCCCACAAACAAATGTTTTCATACACCAATTTAGTGTTTCGCCTGGTTGTGACATTAAATTTTGATCATCATCATCATCACTATTATCATCGATATTAGGAGGAAATAAATAAACTTCCCTCTTAGCCTAAAGGTTAGAGTGAGGTTGCTAGTACTAGACTAGCTTATAGATATATTCCTTTAAGAGTTCACAAGTTTCAAAGCTAATACAAAGCTATTCATAAGCATGAATCCATTATAACAACATTCCTAGACATACCACAATATACAATCACTTCATAGCGTAACATAGTTACTCTATTCAAGAACTACAACATTTCAAACTATGAGACATGAACTTGGGTAGGGATGATCACAATATTTATTCCAAAACATAAAAGGTAAACTTAATTGTCAATATAGTAATCGTATATACATAATACATACACCAATATTTATACTTGTATATGTATACGAAGTATATAGACATGTGTATGCTACTAATATGTATACTCAATGCCCCCTGATGCAGGTGACACTATGCGCACGCATGAAAACATTCCATCCCACATTCGTGCTGACGAAGATCTGCAACGCAGGCCTTCAAATAAAGTGGAACCACCTCCCTGCAATAATTCACGTGAAGTTAGGGAGGTATGGGATTACAATGACATGCAAAGCCAGCAATCACCCTGGGTGGAACCTATTAGAAGCAATCATTTGAATGAGCTCCCAGATGATTATGACTCACTGCCATAACTAGAAGAACATGCTTCCACATGAGAAATGTCATAGCAGATATCTGCAAGCGTGTCACAATAATGCACAACATTTGCGCTTGTGCCACAGGTCTACAAAAGGGGAGGCCCCTCTGCATAGTGTTACTCACAGTTTTCTCGTTCTGGATTTCAAAGCTCTCTTAGCCTTTCTTCTTCAATTCCAGCCCACTTGTGCGCTCCACCCACTGCGCAGCCTCCCCCCTAGTGCCAGGTCGTTGGGCACCCTCTCGGCTGCACACCTTATTGACTGCGCACCTCCCTTCGGCTCCCCCTTCCATACTAGTGTGTCTTGCCTGTGCACTCCCATCAGCAAGATCACCTAGCTGCGCAACCCCCACCTATGCGCCACCTTGCCCAACAGCACTCTGTTGCACACTTCTTGTCTTTGTTCCTGTATTAACCCCCCTAGAGCATATTTTCTATACCTTTATGCCTTCGTTATCTTTTGCTTCATTATCCCATGGCTCCGCGACTGTGCCAAAGGAAAATCAAGGGCGGATAGAGAGGCACGTTCCCCGGACGCTACCAGCGAGGGCCTGACAACCTCTTGGAATCCTTTGAGGGCTCCTCTTCTGGAAGTCATGCCAGGGAAGCTCCTCAAAGCCCTGTGCATGACCAAGAGGAGGAAGCCCCTATTCAGGAAATGTAGAGGGGCAGAAGCGGACCCAGTAAATCCATTATCGCGCACCAGGAGCACCCCACACCCCGTAAAACCAAGCCTCTTCCAATTCAGGAAGCAGTGGGGTAAGACAACGATGTATGGATCATGGACTCGAAGGGCATTTGGACGTGCGTACCAGATTCTAAGTACCCATTTTCTCCCATCCTCTGCGCACATGCTTTTAGGCCTCAACAACGTCCTACTGTTGAGGAGGAGGCCATTGTGCAAGAGAATGGTTGTCATATCGAGGAGGAGGACCCAGACACTGAGGACGATACAGGAGCACCATGATTGCACGTTTGCTCAACTTTTTTCAGTTTTCTGTTATTTCATCTTGTATCATAGAACTTTTACTGTCACAAGTGCCATGACACATTTTGTAATTTTATGTCGGATGTTACTACAGGGTTGGTTTCCTCCAAGGAGGCAACCCCATACCTGCGCTACTTTGATAGCAATGAAGGTTTGGATTGGATAAGCGCAGCTTACCAACTCATCCTGTAGCATATGTAATGTTTTATTTCGAATCAATATATTTTAGCCTAACTTACCAAAAAAAAAAAAATATATATATATATATATATATACGTATGTATGTATACTCAATGCCTCCTCTTCTCTGAGATACACAGATGATTTAGTACGACTTCAAGGAGTAATATCAAAACTCTCTCTCCATCATTTTTCAATACACAAACCAACAATTTTTATCCCTCTTCATGAGGTAGACATTGGGCCTCCATTCCTTTAGGCTTAGGCCACACCCTTTACAAGACACCACTCATCAAAGAGTGATTTACACTAGACCTCTATTAAACTACACAAATTAGAATGAGAGGGTTGCAAAAGTAAGCACGAGGGGACCTTGTTTATTACCCATAACCCATAGCATTCTTTCCCATTTCATAACGATAAGCAATATATATACTAGTATGTATACTAAATATATGGAAAATATACATATTAACAAATATTTTAATATTTATAATAATTTTTATATATAATTTAATATAAATATGTGTATACATATAGATATATACACATATATACATACTAATACTAAATTATATATATAAATATTAGGGAAAAAATATTAAATGGAATACACAACCATTCTCGAGAAAGAGATTCGAGAAATCCAATGTCATATTCTTTTAACGTAAACATCTAGTTAATGGAAGCAATTTGTATTAAACTTACAATGTATTTTAAGTCTCTTCATCTTCTACCAAAGTTGTTCACCTTTAAACAAATGTTATGTTCTTGTATAATATATATATCTATATATATATATATATATATATATATATATATATATATATATAATACAAGAACATAACATTTGTTAGTGTGTATACTAGTAATTATTGTAACATTAACATTGATATATATAGTAGTATACATAATGATATATATAAGTGTGTGTATGTTAGCAATATATAAATCAATATAAAAAAAAAATTATTGTATAACATTATACATAGTAGTATAGAAACACCCATATGTATGTATTAGAAATATTTGTAACATAGATATTTGTACATTTACTAGTATAAAAATTGGTGTGTGGGTGTGTGTACTTAATACCAATATGTATACTCGTGTATATTTTATGTACAACTTGAGTCGGCCTAATTTTTAAACGTATGTTTCCTCTTATGAGGTGACAGGTCTGAATCCAAAGTGGCGCAGAGTATGTAAACCTTAGACTTTAGTAGTCAAATCATTACCTAGAGGGGATCCCTTATCCCACAAACAAGGGTTTTTATACACCAATTTGGTGTTTGGCTTGGTTTTGACGTTAAAATAATATCATCGTCATCATCATCATCATCATCATCATATATATATATATATATATATATATATATATATATATATATATATATATATATATATATATATATTAGGAGGAAATAAATTAGCTTTCCTCTTAGCCTGAAGGTTAGAGTGAGGTTGCTAGTACTAGGCCAGCCCAAAAATATACTCCTTTAAGAGTTCACAAGGCTCGAAGCCAATACAAATATTTTCATAGGCATGAAGCCATTATAACATCTTACCTAGCCATCCCACAATACATACTCACTTCATAGCACAACATAGTTACTCTATTCAAGAGCTACAACATTCCAAACTATGAGACATGAACTTGGGTAGGGAGGATCACAATAGTTCTACCCAACAACCGAAGGTAAACTCAATTGACAATATGGTAATAGTATATACATAATAAATACACTAATATTTATACTTGTATATGTATACAACGTATATAGACATGTGTATGCATATTAATATTTATACTCGGTGCCTCCTCTTATATGAGATACACAGATGGTTTAGTACCACTTTAAGGAGTATCAAAACTCTTTCTCCGTCATTTTTCAATACACAAACAAACAATGTTTATACCTCTTCATGAGAGAGACAATAGGCCTCCATTCTCTTAGGCTTAAGCCACACCCTTTACTAAACACTACTCATTAAAAAGTGATTTACACTTAACCTCTAAGATTGCAAAAGTAAAAACCTTGTTTATTACCATAGCCCATAACATTACTTCCAATTTCATTACCATAATCAATATACATACCAATATATATACTAGTGTGTATATACTTAATATATGAAAAATATACATATTAAAACCTATTTTAATATATATAATAGTTTCTATATAAAATTTAATATTAATATGTATATACATATGGATATATACACATATATACATACTATTACTAAATTATATATATAATAATTAGGGAAAAAATATTAAATCCATCCAGGGTATGTATATATTATATATTAGGGTATGTATATAAACATCTCGTTAATGGAATTTTTTTATTAAATTTGCAACGAATTTCAAATCTCTTCATCTTCTACGAGAGTTGTCCTTTAAACCAATGTTATGTTCATGAGTTATGTAAAAAAATATTATAGGCCTGAGATGGAGAATATAGTTATCCTTGGACTCTTAGTTTACAAACTTAATGAAGAATGGAAACAATATAATATTGTGGCAAGAAACAAATTTTGCTTTATGTACATTAATGTATTAAAGTTTTAATTGTTGGCATCATTATGTTGGTATTGATGTCAATAGCACTTTGATCTTTGAGATAGTATGATCAAAGAGAGTATGATGTTGAATATTGTAGGGTACTTTTAAGATTTTTATTAATAAGCATTATCTATGTTGGCTTACTATCATGTAGATTGTGTAATTTACGTAGGGTTCTTACTCATAGCCCACACATGTTTTGCTGAGCCTAGAAAAATTTTTGTCTCATATGATGCCTCAAAAGAAAATGGTGTTCTCCGTTAGTAGTTCCTTTGGTTTGATATTGACCCAATGGCCTTAATATCAGCTTAATTTGTATCAAAATTATCATGGTATTCTGAGTGTCGACTATATTTGGTCATCATTAAATGATGTGTATAAATCTGTGCTTCTAAGTGATTAAGTGGTGTGATTCAAGCTGCATAGTGGTGCGTTTATTTTTTCTAGTACATGTACATGGTGGTCGCATAATTCTCAAGTGATGGCATTAAAACAAGTTTGATTATAGTGCGCAGTTCATGATCAATAATAAGATTGTGATTCTCCTTTGATTTGATGTAAGAGCTTGGTTGTATATGTAGATGTTCGGGTCTGGTGCAATCATACAACAGGTCGTATGTTGGAATTTTACTCCGAACCACCACCATGAATAAACAATGGCACAACCCACACTTCATCAATTTTTATTACATAGAAGGACAACAACAGATCCAAGAGCCGGAGGCGTTTTCACGCAACACAGCAAACAGAGTACCCAAGCCTTTAACTCTGCGTTTACTCCCAACCACCGCATTGACTTACTTATTTTCTTGCACATCGCATTTCGCAACATTTATCATTTACCAATAAGCATTTTTCATTGTTAATTTAAATCCTCGTCGATGCGATATCAGCGGGACCTATCGTACATCCATCCGCATTGCAAATGACCATTTCCTTTGTATTGTCTTCTTTGCGCTTACCACACTTTACCACCCGTAATTTCGCAATCGCAAGATTTTAAACTTACCTTCCACACATCCACAAGCTAAGTTAAGTTTTCGCCAATGCGATATCGGCGGGACCCACAAACTCATCGCACTCTGCAAGATTTAAGTCTTACCTCAAGCCTTAAATCATGTTATGTTATTTCTCTGTCGATGCGATATTGGTAGGACCCACCAAACCTTTACCGCATTTGCAAACCACCGCAATATTTTGTATTTCGCTTACCGTACTTACCCTTGTTTAAAGCCGGTCACAGAGCGCAAGTCGCAAGTTTTACCGTTTACCTTTTCTCCCATCGCATGATATGTTATTTTGGGTGCGATGTGATGTGCCACGTCACATCGCACATCGCAGCCCGCAAAATTTTGTATTTACCTCTTCCACAGCCGTATGTTATGTTACTTGATTTGCAATGCGATATCGATATCGCTATCGCATATCACATTCACCAATATTTAAGTTTACTGTTTGAGCACCCGCAGGCTGAGTTATTTTGGATGTGATGCGATAAGTGCCACGTCACTATCACACGTCGCAGTTTGCAAATTTTAAAGGATAGCACAAGAGTTAAAATTTATTTTCGTTGATCTGCACAGATGCGATGTGGACCAGGACCATATTGCATAAAATTTGAAGTCTGCCAGTTTGTGTTTTTGAATGCGTTTTTGCGTGTTTTTGTGTATAAGCAAGAATACGGTCTGTGTAGAATTTTTAATGAAGGAATGGGTCTGTTGACGGCCCAAAGCAAAAATGTTGTTGAACGTTCATTCAACATTAAAGAAGCATTGATTAGAATTAGGTTTTTACAGGCTTTGGCCATTTGATATAAGCTATGTAATTTTCATTATGTTAGGGTGAGAGTGTGATGGAATGAAAAAGAATTTTCAGTCCTCTCTTGTGTTTTTACGCTGCCTGTGTATAATTGACTATTATTTACACATTTTTGTTTGAAGTCTCTATGTTGTGGAGGACAACCCTTTGTTATTGATTTCTTTCAATATTCTCAACATGGTATCAAAGCAGGTCTAGGCTCTCGGAGAAAGATGCACAATATCGCTCTTCACTGTAGAAGTTGTAAGATTTATTTGAGAAGTAGATTTCTCCAATAGTGAGAAAGCTTTTGTTTTACACAGTCAAGAAGATTGTTTTGTTTAACACAGTCACGATGGCAATAGCAGGCACCAGTCTGAAAAATCCTCAATTACCACAGTTTAATGGGAAGAATTATGATTATTGGGTCATTAAAATGAGGGCCCAATTTTCTTCACAAGATATATGAGAGCTAGTGGAACAAGGTTTCCAAGAACCAGCAGATGCAACAGTGTTGGCTGCTTTGACAGCAGCAGAAAGAGACTTGTTGAGAGATAATAAGAAGAAGGACTCCAAAGCCCTCTTCTATCTCTATCAAGTAGTACAAAAGAGTATTTTTCCAAGGATTTCAGCAACAACAAAGTCTAAGGAGGCAAGGGATATTCTCAAAATAGCCTATCAAGGCATGGATAAAGTGAAGATAGCAAAGCTACAAATGTTGAGGAGAGACTTTGAAAATATCTATATGAAATAGTTTGATAACATAGAATCATTCTTCACACATGTAATTGGGTTGGTTACCTAGATAAGGTCTCATAGAGAGACACTTGAGGAAATAAGAATAGTGGAGAAAATCTTGAGAATTCTACCCTCAAGATTTGATGCCATAGTAGTGGCAATAGAAGAGACAAAGGATCTCTCACAATTTTTAGTGGACGAGCTTCTTGCATCCCTGATGTCTCATGAACATAGACTGAATAGAATAGTGAACTCTTCATTGGAGCATGCTTTCAAGACACAAATGTCTTTTTGTCGAGGTAGAGGTCAAGGAAGATCAAACTACCGAGGAAGAGGAAGAAGCCCACAGAGAGGTGGAAGAAACAACCCTGCAAGCACAACTGGAAGGGTAAAAAAATAGAATCAAAGTGAAGGCTCAAGCCAACACCAAGCACAAGGATAAAGGTATAATAAATCCCAAGTCCAATTTCATTATTGTAAAAAGTATGGGCATTATGCCAATGAATGCAGAAAGAAACAAAATGACATGAATAATATGCAAAATGGATTTTTTTGCAAAATAAGATAAGAACCAGAGTAATGTGTTTTTAACATGTAATGTAGCACAAGGAAAACATGAATATGTATGGTTCTTAGACTCAAGTTGTAGCAACCACATGACTAGAAACATAGCAATGTTTGCCAATCTAGATGAAATGTGAAATCTGAAGTGATAATAGGGACTGATAGTAGAGTCTCTATCAAGGGAAAAGGAAGAGTGTCAATATTGACAAGGAAGGGAGAAAAGAAATTTGTGCCAAATGTATATTATGTACCTAGATTGAAATGTAACCTTCTGAGCATTGGACAGCTCCTGAACAAGGGCTACAATGTATTTTTTAAGAATGATGTGTGCACAATCATGGACATACCTCCAAGTAAAAGGGTCATTGCAGAAGTGCATATGAAAAAGAATGGGATGTTTCCTCTCAAGCTCAAAACAAACTTGAAGGAAGGAGGTGTGGTAGCAGCAGTCACACAAGAGGTCTTTCAAGAAGAAGTGAAAGACGAAAACTGGTTATGGCATTTGAGATTTTGACATCTCAATTTTTGAGGTTTGAACATCTTGCATAGAAAAGGGATGGTAAAAGGATTACCACTTATAGAGAAACCAGACAACCTATGTGAAGGCTGCATCTTGGGCAAACAACACAGAGAAGCATTCCCAGCAGGGAAGAGTATAAGGTCAAAGGCACCCTTAGAGATTGTCCACTCAGATTTGTGTGGACCAATGCAAACACCATCTTTAGCTGGCAGCCATTATGTTTTGACATTCATAGATGATTACACCAGAAATACATGGGTGTATTTCTTGAAACAAAAGAGTGAAGTGTTTGAACATTTCTACCACTTCAAAGCTCTTATTGAGAAGTAGAGTAGGCACTACATCAAAGTGTTGAGAACTGACAGAGGTGGAGAATATATCTCCAAATATTTCCTACGTTTCTATAGGGAGAATGGCATACACAAGCAGTTTAACACAAGGTACACACCACACCAAAACGGTGTTGCTGAAAGGAAGAATAGGACCATCATGGACATGGTCAGAAGTATGTTGAAGGCAAAGCATTTGCCAAACGATTATTGGGTTGAAGCTGTCAATTGTGAAACATATATTTAAATAGATTCCCAACCAAAGCTGTTATGAATAGAGTTCCAGAAGAAGCATGGATTGGAACAAAGAAGTTTGTCACTCACATGAAAGTATTTGGATGTGTGGCTTATGAACATGTCCTAGATAAACTAAGGAATAAATTAGATAGCAAGGGGGAGAATTGTATCTTTGTTGGATACAGTGATGAGTCCAAGGCATACAAACTCTATAATCCATCCACTAAGAAAGTTATAATCAGCAGAGATGTGCAGTTTATTGAAGAAGAAGCTTGGGATGGAAGCTTAGAGAAACAATGAACGTGAAGACATGGGTGTCTCAGGAAGAGAAAGAGGAATGCACAGTAGCAAATAATTCCTCCATGGTGGTTCCTCCTCCACCTACACAAGCACAACAGAGCACACCACAAGCAAGAAATAGAATAGCCTTGAGAAATCAAGGAATTTATTCTCCAAGCACACCACAGGGATCAGAAACTCCCTCAAGTTCAAGTGAAACTCCAAGCACACCAAGAAGACCAAGATTCAGAAATTTGAGCGAAATTTATGAGCAAGAAGATGATAATAATAATTGTCTGAATTATTTATTTGCTTTGTTTTGTCATTTTGATGACCCAATCCATTTTGAAGATGCAGTAAAATAAGAAAAATGGATTGAAGCAATTTAGAAGAGATTGGTGCAATTGAAAAGAATGACACATGGGAGTTAGTGGACCTCCCATAAGGTAAAGAAGTCATTGGAGTAAAATGAGTCTATAAGACACAAAGAAAGACTTGTTTTGAAAGGCTACAAGCAGCAACAAGGAAGAGACTATGAAGAAACCTTTTGCACCTGTTGCAATGATGGAGACAGTGCGGACAGTGTTGTCCATTGCAGCACAACAAAGTGGAAAGTCTACCAAATGGATGTGAATTTAGCATTCCTAAATGTAGTGTAGAAAGAGGAGGTATGTGTTGAACAACCTGCAGGCTATGAGATTTAAGGGAAAGAGCACAAAGTGTGCAAGTTGAAGAAAGCTCTTTACGGGCTGAAGCGAACCCCAAGGGCATGGTACAACAGAATTGATGCTTACCTGACAGAAAATGGGTTTGAAAAATGTGATGGTGAACCCACACTCTACATAAAATAAAATGATGGTAAGATCCTTATTGTTTTTTTATATGTAGATGACTTAATCTTTATTGGCAATGAAGTTTCTCTCAGTGTATCTAAATAAGAAAAATGTAGCCCATTAGAAGATGAGTGTGGCCATATAGGAGAATATTTTCAAGTGAAAATGTGAATCTGGGTAACACTTTTCCTTATTTTTTGAATTTTCATATTTTAGGTCTCCATAAACATTTTCATAGTTTGCAAACATTTTTCTCTAAAAAAAAATTAGATAGAAAAGTATAGTATTACACGTAGTGCATACTATTTTTTCATAATTTTTTCTATTAATATTAGTTACTGCAACACTTATTAACCATAAACCCTAAATATAAAAAGTGTTTCCCTTTTTCATGTTCTCACCTATTCCTTTCATGTTAGATGATATTTCAGATTCAGAAGAAGAAAGGTTAGAAAGGGAATTTGATTTCACAAGAAAACTTGTCTTTTCTTTAGAAAAGATTAAGAATATCAAGGAGATGTTGCATATATATGAGAAAATGGATTAGGATGTGGATGAACTAAATAAGACTATAAAATTCCAACAAGCCTCGGAAAAATGAGTTAAAAGAGCCAATGAATTAGTGGTTGAACAACTTAATGAAAAGGAAATTCATTGTTAGAGACTTGAAGCTCAAATCATTTCCTTAAGGACTAACCTAGAAAATACAAATGAATATGGACTTCAATATAAGAAGATACTCCATATATTTGATGACAAATATTATGAGCTTAAGGAAGAAATTATCAGGTTCAAAGCTTATGGGAATCCCAAATAGGTACATTCAAGGCCCATCTGACCATCCTTTGTCACATTTTAACCTATCTTTTATATTTTATAATATATTTTTCAAGCTATAATGTGTTCTTAGGAAGTATAGGGAATATTTTCCATATCATGTAGCATAATGCATTGAATGTGCAAGAAAAAGAGGATTTATTATGCATAACATGTTGGAGACCAACTAGAGAATATTTAGGAGGCTTGTTCCTTGCATTGGCCCATCAACAACTCGACTCAATCATGAGAAATTACTACCCCTCAGTGACTGTGAGTATATCAAGAGACAATATATACTTTTGTAGGAGTTTTGGAAGGAAGCAACCCTCCCTTCCCAACCCTCCCTTTAAGGATTTTTACCCTCACTCACTTTTGTATAAATAAGAGAGCCTAGAAGTGTTAGGAAAAATAGTGAGAGAGGGGGGGGGTGGGGTGTGGGGGGGTTGAATCAGTATTTCTAATTCACTTTAATTTCCAATTTTACGTTCAGAATTATACGCTATTGTTATTCATGCAATCTGTGTGTGTACACAACTTTAGTGAATGCAAACCTTGTATGTTCAGATTACTTAATTTTTAGGAACTTCCATCACATGTTTTAACTTAATCATCGCATTATTGGTTCATTAGCCATCTAGTATCCAATAAAGAACAAATAAATCACAACACATAAGCAACACATCAACATATATCAACACTGGGATTTTAGGTGGAAACTTAATGTGGGAGAAAACTATTATTTTCATTGTATGTGTCTTATTTTTTATTATATAAAGAAAATATTCATTACATCTTCTACCGGTGCTTACTCTTACCAACAGGAAGGCACCCACCAGCGGGAAGCTACAACCTCCACCCATTCTCCAACTCCTACTAGAAGGAAGCTACAGCCCCCTGATCTCATTTACTAGATCCTACCGAAAGGGAGCTCCTACCCCTTTACTAAAGGTTGCAACCCTCAACACCTCGTGGACCACATTTCAAAAAATTTCACACTAGATCCATCTTTCAATCAATCATCAAAACATGTAGGCCACTTCTCATCAAATTTTCACACTTGACTCACACCAACAATAAGTCCAAACCAATATGCCAAACTAAAATACTGAATCTCAAAATATGAATCAGTAAAGCACTGTAAACCAACTGAATCACTGTTATGTCAAGCTACTGAATACAAAATCCAACCAATCACTGAACTGAATCTCAATCAATGCAACCAGATCAAATCATTCAATCAACCTATCACTGATTAAAAAAACAATCACCACTAAAACAATGTATCGTCATTTCAAACACTGAGCACATGAAATTTAGAATATATACTCGAATTTTCTGAATAAAACTTGCATATATACATGTTTCCTATGCATAATACCTGTGTACAGATATCAACTCACAAAATACTAAAAATAAAAGTCTCTGAGAAATGAATCAACTGAGTCACTAGAGTAAATCAATCATTGAATTAGATCAGACCAACGCTATCAATATTTTCAAGCAATATTGATATGTATGAGATCTTAATGAAATTTTTCTTGAGGGTTTGTAAATTGAAAGTTATTAAATTGAGTTTTTGAGAGCTTTTATGCTAACATTTAAACACACAAAGCATGAAAATAAACTCTGAAATATACAGAAACATCACACAAATGAACCATAATAATAACCACAACACAGAAAATGATAAAGGAGTTCACCCCTCCTGGGCTATGTCTCCTTGGTCCAGCTTCCAATGGCTTGGCCCTCTTTCGTTATGCTCAAAATGGTGATTACATACATTTATAGTGCTCAAATGGATTCAAAACATGTTCCAGCAGCTTCAGAATACCCAAAAATTATTTTCTAGCCTCTTCCTGATCTGAAATTGGTCAAAAATTGAAGAAGTTATGAGCCTCCCTAGTTTTCCAACTAACCGCACCACAATTTCCCCAAAATCTGGACCAATCCTACAATTTCACCCTTATTACGGCTAACTGAGCGACAATTTTCCGAAATTCCAGGCGAAATTGTTAGAGCATTAAACTTCCCAATAATGCCTAAATTTTGAATTATTAACCATATGGTTTGGCGCCGAATAAATTTTTTAATTAAAAATAACCAGACGTTTATCGTAATCGTCGATAGTCACAGTGGAAATGGTCACATATTAAGGTCTCGTGGTGGTTTGGACGGGCGGTGGTTTACTCTAGCGGTCATAGAAGCAGTCGACAGTGGTGGTGTCACATGGTTGTTTGTGTGTCGGTCTAGGTAGTGGTCAGGACTCCGCACCCTCAATCTCGTGCACTATTTGTATGGCCATGTATTATGGGGGGGGGTGCTAAGCCCTCGTCCTTACCCCGAACCTTTCATTGAATAAACTTCAAATATGCCATTTAGACCTTAGGTTAGTGAGTATCATGTTGGCGCAATGGTATGCGGTGTGTATTGTTGGATGGAGGTCTGGTGTTTGACCCCTGCCCGGTCCGCTCGACCCTTACACAAATTTTGGTGGCTTCCCATGCTGCCACGTGGTGGACTCCAATTGGGCCACGTGGCAACATGTGGTTGGCCATCAACCACCCAATGAAATTAAACCAAACTAGAACAAATAGAAACTCAACAAGTGGCGAGGCCTGACAGGCCTAAAAAATTACCTTTCAACCAACCAAAAGAGGTCATGTGGCATCCTGCTATTGGCCCAAATTTTTTCCTTGTCAGCGAAAATTTTCGAAAAACTTGCATATTTTGGAAAACAGACAAAATGCATTTCTGAGAGCATATGGTGTCAGTTTTCCGTGAAATGAGTTGCGTCAGATTCATAATGAAGAGGTCTAAGCGGTCGTTTAGGTTCCACACCATTCTGAAAACTTTAATTTTTAAGAATAATTTTGAGCACTTGGTCACTCCTCCCCGCTGGAAACTTTTGGACCCCAAAAGATCACTTTCAGTGGTTCAATAGATGAGGGTATAGTTCCCTCACCTTTCCAATCTCGATCCATTTGGATTTTCTTGGATTTTTCCTTTGAGATCTACATGAAGGTACTCCACATTCCCTCGTTCTGAAGACCTTGTTCTTCTGTCAAGGTTGGTGTCTTATTGTAGTTCATCAAGGTATTTAGGAGGAAAATCCTCAATGGAAGGAATCTAAAAAATTTATCCTTTATCTTCAATCAAAGGTGACTCATACAACCTTAATTTCTCAATATTAACAACAGCATAAATTTTCATATATGAAGAAAAGGCCAACATGAAGGCATTATCATCAATCTTTTATAAAATTCTGAATGGACCATATCGAATTGGTTTCAGTTTTTTACCTTCTCCTTGAAGCCTCTCTTTTCTAATGTGAAGCCAAAATTCATTACCGTCTTGGAATTTTTTATCTACAGGATGCTTATCATGCCTTTTTTTGTACTTGACTTGGCTCTTTTCTAGTTGTTCTTGAACTTCTTGATGCACCAATTGGATTTGTTAAATGTACCTTTTAGCTTTTTCTATGTCACTATGACGATCAATAGCAATATCATTTCCAAAACTTAAATCCAAAGGAGATTTAGGCAAGTATCCCAAACATGCCTCAAATGAAGATGTTTGAGTTGAAGAGTGCTTGGCCCAGTTGTAAGCATGTTGTATATAGTGCAAGTTTCCATCCCACAACTAAGGATGCTTGTTGCAATAACCGCGAAGAAGATGTATCACCGTCTTGTTTACTGCCTCTATTTGACTATCTGTTTGTAGATGAAATGTTGTACTCTTGTCAATTTTGGGTCCATGAATCCCCACAAGCTTGACCAAAAATTCCTAACAAAGCGAGAATCTCAATCACTAACAGTGGATGTGGATAATCCAAAATGCACCCAGACATTCTAAAAGAATAACTGAGCAGTTTGTTCAGCTGTAATTTTATTTTTACATGGAATCAAAATACACATTTTTTTGAACCTATCCACAACTAAAAAAACATAATCATTATTCATTTTTGACATAGGAAGACCTCCAAAAAATTCCATAAACACACTCTCACATGGACGAGAAGGTATTGGAAGTGGTGTGTACAATCCTAATTTTCTATTGTTAGGCTTACTAACAACACATAATGAACAACCTCTAATAAAACGTGACACGCTTTCAAGCATACGAGGCCAATAACAATACCTTTGTAGATGTGCCACCGTATTACTTACACCAAAATGACCAATAATAAGAGAATTATGTACCTCTCTTATAATTTTGACTCTTTCTCCCTGTGGAATACAAAGCTTACCAAGATGTTACAACAAGTCATGCATGTGATAATCCAATTCCTCTACTTGGTTCCCTTGACTTAAAGTTGCATATACATCTTTAAAATCACTATCTAAAGCATATTGTTCAACATAGCTATCATGAAAAATAGAATTATGCTTAATAATAGTAGAATAACTAACAATAGGCCTAGAAAGAATGTCAGCAACTTTATTGTAGATACCTTTCTTATATCTTATCACCAAGTGGAATTGTTGAAGAAAATTGATCCATTGGAAGTGTCTTGATTGCTGCAACTTTGTTTACGATTGCAAGTATTGCAATGGTTGATGATCAGTGTGAATGATTGTTTCCTTACCCGTGAATTCATGTTTCCACTGTTTCACACTTTGCACCAATGTATACAACTCCTTGTCATATTTAGGATGATTAATTACTCCACCATTAAAAGTTTCTTAATGAAAACAGATGGGCTTACCATGTTTCATGAGGACCACACCCATGGCATTATCACTAGCATTAGTCTGAATCTCAAATAACTGTCTCAAGTTTGGAAGTGCAAGTACTGGAGCTGAATTGATATTTTCTTTCAATGAATCAAATTCCTTTTGTTTTTTACCTCCCCACTGAAAGACATGCTTCACACTTGTCAATGCATGCAATGGATTTGCGATAGAAGAGAAGTTAGCAATAAACTTCCTCCAATATTGGGTTGATCCTAAAAATCTTCTTACCTACATAACTATTTTGGGCTTTGGAAAATTCAAAATGACATCAACTTTGGAGGGATCTATTTTCAATTCACCTCCTCCAAGAATATGACCTAGATACACTAAAGAAGTTTTTTTAAACTCACACTTTGACATCTTTAAAAAAGTTGTTCTTTTTTCAATACATAAAGTACCTTTTTCACATGCATGACATGTTCTTCACGAGATTTATTAAAAATGAAGATTTCACACAAAGTATACTATCACAAACTCATCTATAAATGGCCTCAATACATCATTCATCACACGCATATAGGTAGCCAGAGCATTGCAATTACCAAAATGCATAACTAGCCATTCAAACAAACCTTGATTTGTTTTGAATGTTGTCTTCCATATGTCACCTTCATAATTTCTAATTTGATGATAGCCACTCCTTAAGTCTAACTTATTAAAATATTTTGCATCTTTCAATTGATCAAGTAAATCATCAATTCTAGGAAGTGGGTAATGATTATTTACCATAATTTTGTTCAATGCATGGAAGTCCACACACATACGCCATGTTCCATCCGTCTTTGGCACCAAAACAATAGGTGACCCGCATCGCGAAGTACTTGGTTTGATGATCCCTTTTTCTAACAACTCTTGAATTTCCTTTTTAATTTTTTCACTTTCCATCACTGATATCCTCTACATGCCAATGTTAGGAAGATGAAAATCTTGCTGCAGTTTTATTTCATGGTGGATTCCCCTCTTGGAAGGCAATCCATTTGGCTCTTGAAACATCTCATCATATTGGTTAACAAACTCAACCAAATCAGATTTTAATATTGAATCACAACCTTGAAAAGCTTCACTTTCAACATCATTCTTTTGCTTCACCATTAAGAGCACAAAATTTTTGCTAGAGTTAATGAGTCACTTCATTTGTATGGCATTTATAAGTGAGAGATTTATTTTTTGTCGATGTGATCTAACAATTTACTCTATGCCATATTTGAACAAGTGATACTTGTTTTCATGGCGATGGAAAATAGCTTTTTGATCATAAAAATATGGGCTTCCCAAAACAATTCTGGAAATATCAAGTGGAACTACATCAAGAAAGTTTGTTGTAATTTCAAATTTAAATATGAACTTCCTCGTAACTTGTAAGTTTGCATTATTTCATATCCAACCTAAAGTATAAGGTCTTGGATGAGGAATGGCCTCTAAGTTTAATTTCTTGACTAAGTCTTTAGAAATCAAATTTTATTTTGAACCATTATCAAAGAGTGTATCAATTTTGGTGTGCTTTGAAATAACTCGAATATGGAAAAGTTCAATTCTATTTTTCTCATCTTGAGTATCATTAGGAAAACTTGAAGAGCTAGTGCTTTATATGTCCTTAACTTTCATTCCCATTGTTGTGATATTTGTTTCATCTCCCAAATCAAAGCCTAATTCATGTTGTGTAGTTACAGCTGCCTTTTGCTTCGCTTTGTTGTTAAACTTCTTTGGTTTCATCTTAGGATGAATCTTCCAACAATGAGCTTCATCATGACCCTCCTTGGAAAAAAAAATCATGTTAGTGTTTCTCCTTCCTAATTCACAGATGCATTCTTTTTTCCTTTCACTTTGAAATTACTCTTACCCTTGTCTCCACTTGTGAATGAATTCTTGCTACCCTCTTGTGGAATATTTTTCCCTCTTGCTTCAAGATGTGTGGCATGAACACAAACCTCATCTAAACTCGTAGCATTAAACATAAGGATAGTATGTCTTAAATAATTGGGTAAACCCCCAATATATTTCAACAAAGTGTCTTGTACATTCAAGTCTACACCTAATATCAAGCATCTTCTTCTAAATTCTTGAGTGTAGCTTTGCACACTTTGACCCTTTAGTTGTCTAAATTTTTACCTTATAGCATTTTTCATATAAGCTAATGGATAAAATTTTCTTCTAAGTGAAGCAATAAAATCTATACAAGAGGTAGAGACCTTACCATGCTTTTTCATATCCACTTGTGTTTTGGCTTCCCAAAAAATCAAAGCAGCACTTACAACCTCAATGAAACCAACTAAATCTTTGTTTTATCATCTTTGATGTTCTATATCCTGCAATAAAATTCAAGTTGACAAACCCAATTATAAAGTCTTTCAACATTTACTTCACCAGTATACATAGGCAGTTTGAATTTGATATCAAGTTTTAATAAAGGAGTTTTACCATGCACCCTTGGGGTATGTGGAGGTGTTTGAGTAACAATGGTTGTGGAAGAGGAAGAAGATAAGGGTGAGGAAGGAGGTAAAGATGATGGTGGAGAAGAGGGTGGTTTTTCACCATTTCACTTTGAAGGCTTGTCATCATCTCCTCTTTTTCCTCAAGAAAAACCCTCTCCTTTTGAAGGCTTGGAACTTTCACCCTGAAATCTTGAAGTCCTCTCTTCCTAGAGAACCTTCACCATTTCAGTCATGTTAAAGAAATATTTTATGAAATTATTTTCTTCATCTGACATGTTATCAACTCCTCCTTCATGAGACATGCTTGTTGAAGCTTCAACTGCAATTTGAGGAACAATTTGTGGTGGAGATTATGGCAAATTTTCTCTCCTTGTCCTTGACCTAACTTGAGGAATTGCAACCACAAGTTTTCCTTCTCCTCTCTTGAGCTTCAACCTTGTAAGCATAACATACACTTGAAAACAATTAAATTCTCACAACAACAAAGAAAACCAAATCTTTGATACCAAACTTGATCTGTATGAGATCTTAATGAAATTGTGCTTGAGGGTTTCTAAATTGAAAGCGATTAAATTGAGTTTTTGAGAGCTTTAATGTTAATTTTTAAACACATAAAGCATGAAAATAAACTTTGAAATATACAAAAACAACAGAAAAATCCACCATAATAATAACCACAGCACAACAAAAGATGAATGAGTTCACCCCTCTTGTGCTATGTCTCCTTAGTCAAGCTTCCAATGGCTTGGCCCTCTTTCATTATGCTCAAAATGGTGATTACATACATTTACAATGCTCAAATGGATTCAAAACCTATTTCATTAGCTTCATAATACCTAAAAATGCGTGTTTAGCTTCTTTCTTATCTGAAATTGATAAAAAACTGAAGAAGTTATGAGCCTCCCTAGTTTTCCTACTAACTGCACCACAATTTCCCCAAAATCTGGACCGGCCATACAATTTCGCCCTTATTTAAGCTAATTGAGCGACAATCTTCCGAAATTCTAGGTGAAATTGTCATAGCATTATAATACCCAATAACGCCTAAAATCCAAATTTTTAACCATATGGTTTGGCATCGAATAACTTTTTTTTAATTAAACATAACCGCACGGTTACAGTAATTGTCAGCGGTCATGGTACCAATGGTCGCATATTACAGTCTCGTGGCGATTTGGACAGGCGACAGTCACAAAAGCAGTCAACGGTGGCGGTGTCACATGGTCGTTTGTGCGGCGGTCTAGGCGGAGGTCAGGACTCCGCACCCCTGGTCTCGTGCACTAGTCGTATGGACATGTATTATGGGGGGGGGAGTGTTTGGGGGGGGGGGCGTAGGGCTAAGCAGTGGCCCCTACCTCGAACCTTCCACTGAATAAACTTCAAATATTCCATTTAGACCTTAGGTTAATGACTATCATGTTGGCACAATGATATGTGGTGTGTGTTGTTGGACTGAGGTCTAGTGTTCGACCCACGCCTGGTCTGCTCAGCCCTTACAAAAATTTTGGTGGCCTCCTATGTTGCCACGTAGTGGCCTCCGGTTGGGCCACATGGTAGCATGTGGTTGGCCATCAACCACCCAATGAAATTCAACCAAACCAGAACCAATATGAACTCACCAAGTGGCGAGCCCTGACACGCCTAAAAAAAATTAACTTTCAACCAACCAAAAGAGGTCACGTTGCATCCTGCCACTAGCCCAAATATTTTTCCTTTCAACTGCCATTTTTGAAAATAATTTCTATTTTGGAAAATAGGCAGAATGCATTTCCGGGAGCATACGGTGTCGATTTTCCGCAAAACGAGTTGAGCCAGATTCAGAACGATGAGATCTATGTTTTGGTTCAAGTTCCACACCATTCCAACAACTTTAATTTTTGAGCATAATTTTGAGCACCCGATCACATACAGAGGCAAATTACCACTCAATAATCAAACATAAAAACATTCAAATATTCTAATCAAGACATAATTGACAAATAACATCAGATAAAACAGACTTTATCAAATGTCAAAACCAGAAATATAAGAATAAACTAATGGAAACATATGAGAAGCTCCCCATGAATTTGTGCCATTCATTTATCATCACACGAAACCATATGTGGTTTTTCAATTCAAAAACTGCATGCATATGCAATTGTCATTCATGATAACCTCGTACAAAATGTAAAATATCGATTCATAGCCACAACTTACCCTGAACATGACATGTATGTTACTATTATGTTAGAATAATTAGAAGACTGAAGAGGCATGAGTCATTCCTAACTTCTTTCTGAGATATTCAAAGGAATCACGTGGAAGAGGCTTGGTGAATAAATCTGCAACTTGTTCCTTTGAAGGAATATATTCCAACTTTAACTTTTGTTCTAGAACTTTCTCTCTAAGAAAATGGTATTTTATTGGGATGTGCTTAGTTTTTTTATTGCATGATAGGATTTTTAGAGATACTTATGGCACTAGCATTGTCACAATAAATAGTTACAGGTTGAGGACAAGTGAATTGAATTTCCAGTAATGTTTTGATCATCCATAGAAGTTGAGTACAACAAGTGGAAACAATAATATATTCTGCTTCAGCGGTTGATAAAGCAATAGAAATTTGTTTCTTACTGAACCAAGAAACTAAGCAAGATCCCAAATAGAATGCTCCTCCACTAGTACTTTTACACTCATCAGATTACTAGCTAAGTTTGCAACTGCGTAAGCATGAAGTGAAATTTTGTGTTTTTGGGATACCATAGACCAAGATCTTGAGTGCCTTGCAGATACTTTAATTTCCTCTTTTATTCTTTGAGATGATTTTCCTTAGGATTTTCTTGGAACTTTCCAGTTATGCTAACTGCATGCATAATGTTTGGTCTTGTACTGGTAAGATAAATCAAGCTACCAATCATAGATCTATAATTGGGTTGATTAAATGTAGGAGAGTCATCGTTTGGCTGAGATTGCATCATGTTACCTTTTCCGTGCACGCAGGCTTGTAGTATTCCAGTCCATATTTCTCCATAATCTGGTTGAGATACTTGGTTTGAGAAAGGAAGATACCATCCTTAGTTCAATTAACTTGAAGGCCAATAAAGTATGTTAGCTCACCAAGTAAAGAAATTTGAAATTCATGTTGCATGGCTGAAGAAAATCCTTGACTCATAGATTCAACATTGCTTCCAAATATGATGTTGTAAACATAAACCACTACTATAAAAAAAAATTATTTTCTATATTTGATATATAGATTTTTATCTCCAGATCCTTTGTTGAAACCATGTTGTTGAAGATACCTATCAAGACGATAATACCATGCATGAGGAGCTTGGTTTAACCCGTATAATTCCTTCTTAAGTTTTCAAACAATATTTTAATCATTTCCAAGCATGAATCCTTCAGTTTGTTCAATATAAATTCTTCTTCTAGGTCCCCATTTAAAAATTCATATTTAACATCCATTTGATATACTTTAAAGTTACGAAAGCTAGAAAATTCAAGAAACATTCTTATGGATTCATGTCTAGCTACAAACACAAATGTTTCTTCGAAGTCTATCCCTTCCTATTGAGCATATCCTTTGCATACAAGTCTTTATTTGTTTCGAATTACTTCTCCATTTTCATTTAGTTTGTTTTTAATACCCATTTTTTTCCCAATTACATTTTTATTATGAGGCCTTGGTACAAGTTCCCATGTATGGTTCTCTTCTATTTGATCAATTTCTTCATTCATTGCCTTAACCCAACATTCATATTTTCTTTCTTGACTCACATTTTGAGGTTGAATTGTGGATAGTAACGCTAAGTGACTAGATAGATGATCCAAAAAAAGTTCTTCTAGTTTGTATTCTTGCTTCTTTATCACCTATAATCTGAGATTTATGAATATTCTTCTGAACATACCTTGATGGAGTCTTTTCTGACACATCTCCATTTTCATTTCCTTCTTCTGATGCTTCTCTTTCTTCTTCTCCTACAACTTATTGGATTTTAGTAGGGATTTGTTCATCATTTAATTGTGTTTCTATTTTAGTACCTACGGATGCTTCATCAACCGCAACATCTAAAGTTTCAAAAATATTTTGGAGCCTTTTATTATAACATTTACATCCTTTACTTCTGGAAGAGTATCCAAGAAGGATTCCTTCATTATATTTATATTCAAAATTTCAAAGCTTATCATTATTTTTCTTTATAAAACATTTTCTTACAAATATTATAAAGGGTTTGATAGTTGCAAGTTTTCCATACTAGAGTTCATATGGAGTTTTATCAATGTTTACTCGAACATGGGCTTTGTTAATTATATCCACGGCTATATGTATTACTTCTCCCCAGAAGGTGTGAGGTGTTCTTGACTCATAAATCATGGCACATGCCATTTGTTGAATTTTTCTTCTCATTCTTTTTATCACTCCATTTTGTTGAGGATTTTTAGCTATGGAAAATTGTCTTTTGATGCCATGTTTCTCACAAAAATTGAAAAATAAATTTGATATAAACTTTCCTCCTCTATCTTATATAATAAATTTGAATCTTAATTCCAATTCCTTTCCCACACTAGCCTTGAATATTTTTAATTTTTCAAATTCCTCATCTTTATGCTTAGTAAACCAACCCAACACCTTCTTGTAAAGTTATCAATTAATAGCATGAAGCATTGTTCACCACGAGGATACTTCTCTCTAATAGGTCCACAAAAATATGTGTGAACAAGTTCAAGGAGTTTACTTAAAGTGCATTCTTTAGATTTAAACTATAATTTGGATCAATCTTATCTAAAGTGCATTCGTTAGGTGATAAAAAGCGTTGTTTTTTTTAGAAAATCTAAAGAAAGTTGGCTCTGGTCACCCAGGATACCAGAATACATTGACAGTAGTGAAGAAATTTTACTAATGGACGAATTTGAAAAAGGATGTGGTAGAGTTTGTGCCTAGATTTTTAGACTGTCAGCAATTAAAGATAGAGTGTAGGCACCCATGTGGACTACTACAGTCGACTGTGATTCCATAGTAGAAATGGGAGGTCATTTTCATGGATTTCATCGCACACTTTCGAAGGACATCTAGACAACATGATTCCATCATGGTTGTGGTAGATAGGTTGAGTAAGGTAGCACACTTCATTTTAGTAAATACTACGTATTCAGATAGAGATGTGGCACAAGTTTTCATCAGAGATTTGGTCAAATTGCATGGTTTTCTAAAGAAGATTGTGTTAGAAAGGGATGCAAAGTTCACTTCCAAGTTTTGGAAGGAGATGTTTAGGTACAAAGTTGGCCTTCAGCACAACTTATCATCAGGAGATAGATGGATATACATATAGGATCAACAATATTCTAGGGGGGGTGAATTATTATTCCTTTCAATTAGAGCATTAGTTAATATTCAATTATTATCAGTGTTTGTACAATGATAGCAGCAAACAAAAGGAACACAAATGCACACAATTTTTAAGGTGGAAACCCACTCCGGGACAAAAACCACCTAATGCTTTTCTAATAATTCTTTAATATTCAACTCCAATTGAAAATAAAGCTCCAACTTCCTAGAATCTAGAAAATAATTCTTCTTTAGCTCCCACTAGATTGACGCTCCAACACTCGAGATTCTTCAGTAGTCAACTGAACGGATGCCCCAACACCTAATGAGCTACAACTCACCCTAGCACCACCCTACCACCCTATAGAATAATAAAAGAAGAATGGACTCCCATACCAGGGAAAATGGTCCACTTTACAATGATATAGAATGATGTAGAAGAAGAAGACACACTAGAACATAACCCCAACTATGACACAACCACCTAACGATGATCCTAGACCTCCCGACACTACCTCTTCAACTCTTGGCAGATAGGCACTAGAACAATTTTTACAATAATTTTTTTACAATGACTTAGTACAATGATACCTTTACAGTGACTGTATGCAGTGCTGCCCACTTGAAGACTTCATGTGATTAACTTCTCGTTGTTGTTATGCACCTTGGTTGTTGCTCTTGTCATGCTACCCTTTGTTGCACCTTGCTTTGCTTTGATGCCCTAGAAATTATGGTCCTTTGCAGCCCTTGACAACACATGATCTAGCTTTTTCTTTCCTTCTAGGAGCTCGATATTGAATCTGGTGTATCTCTGTTATTTCAGATCCCCAATATCTGACTTTAGGTCCTGTAGTATTCCTTTGATTCATATTTCCAATGCCACAGTTCTGACCCAATTTGGATTCTTCAAGAGAGAGTTATGCCCAATCTCTCACAATGCCCTAATTATGGACTGTTACGGTAGAGCAAACTTGTACGGTGTGCCACATGTCATTGTTTCTTCATTAGGCTCTGAAATTGATAAATCACAAACTACAGTCCATGCACTATCTTCCAATTTTTACATAATTCCAATCCGATACTCAGAGAGAGATTTATGACGATTTTCTCAAGGTCACTTTTTTGAGATGAATTTTAGGAGCCTGCAAAAACACTGACTTCCACAGATAATATCTCCGAAAATATTGTGCACCTTGATCTGAAATTTTCACAGGAGCTTCCTCAGGATTTCGGCTTCACCTCATAAAAATTTCAGCTTCTGAACCTTCGTAGAAAAAAAATTTGGAGCGAAAATTCCACGATGACCTTTTTTAGGTCGCGAAATCCCTTGCATAAGGAGGATAGGAGGATCACAATTTTTATAAATGCTTAGGTTGAGAAGGGCTTCAACAAGTGAATGTGGGAGGGATTTTAGGAGCTTAAAAAATATTAATTATGACTTTTCAATGACCCATGCCACAACCCCATGGGGTTTTAGCCCACTAACTGGGGTTACAAACTTCAAACATGAATATCTCTCAAACTGTGAAGAATTACGTGGCATTCCATATATCAACGGAAACATCTCGACAAGAAGAAACCATCAAAATCATTTTTGACCCAGAATATAGTAATTTGGTAGGTAAAAATTCCCATGCAATATTTAGTTAGCCCCTGGTGCTGCTTGGGTTGACATCAATGACAACCGTTGATCAACAATCTCCCCCTTTGGCATTGATGGCAACACAAGTACTCCCCCTGACACACAACCATCCTGCGGACCTGTACAGACTTCTACTCCCCCTGACACACAACCGTCCTGCGGACCTGTAATCTAATGAGAACTTGGGAGAATCCTAAGCTTCTGGTGAAGATATTCAAATTATTCACGAAGTAAAGGTTTAGTGAAGATATCAACAATTTGTTCTTTTGTACCAACATTCTCAAGTTTGATATTATTTTCAGCAACTTGTTCTCTAACAAAGTGATATTTGATGGGAATGTGTTTTGTTTTTGAATGCATGACAAGATTCCTGGAGATACTGATGGCACTAGTGTTGTCACAAAATATGGGAATAGGCTCACTGAATTGTACTTGAAGATCTTGCAAAGTTTGTTTCATCCAAAGGACTGGAGTACAACATGATGCTGATACAATGTATTTTGCTTCCGTTGTAGATAACGAGATTGAGGTTTTCTTTTTTGTCAACCATGATACGAGACAACCACATAGATAGAATTTTGCTCCACTAGTATTCTTACGATCATCAACGCTTCCTGCCCAATCTGCATCTATAAAGACTTGAATAATGAGATTGTTACCCTTGGGATACCACAAGCCATATTCTTTTGTGCCCTTTAGATATTGAAGAATTATTTTGACAGTAATAATATATGATTCTTTTGGTGCTGGTTGGAATCTTGCTACTTGTCCAACTGCTTGCATAACATCTGGCCAAGAGGCTGTTACATATAGAAGACTACCAATCATAGATCTGTACAACCTCTGATCCACATCCTTAGATGAGTCGCCTATGCTCAATGATTCAGGTGGATATTGGTGGCCACCCGCCTATACCACTTGGGCCCCCACCATTGTCTCTTTCAGTTTTTCAGTTTCGGCATAACTTACTATTTTTAGCAGTTTTTCGGGTCCTGAATTTCTGGAGCAATTTTGAGGCCCTAAAAGAAGTTTTTTGTGCATCGTTCAGATGGTGAATATCATTCTAGTCCAAAATCAATATTCATGACAAAAATTTTAGTCCTTGAATAGATCTTTCTAACGATGTATCATATTCTTCAAACGGAGATCGTATGCTGAAGTTACGTCCCCTGGAAGTTGAAACACCAATTTACCCAAACGGGGTGGCCCATAGTTTTGGCACTTCATCTCCTAGGGTTAGGTTTTTCGACATTTAGAGTTCTCCATTATTTATCAATAATAAATAAGCCCTTAAGCCTCATTTTCACACAGGTCATAGGTTTGTAGCTGCCACATCTCTTCTCATAGATTCGCTACCACAACCCTAGCTATTTTATTTCCATTCGCCTCGTAAGAAAATTCAAGACTTTGATACACTAAATAAGTTTATTTCAATGTGATTCCCAGACAGGTTATATTTTTATTCTGCCAGGTCTACAACCATCATCTAAATTTGGCAACCGCTACCATCAAATGTGTAGTGTGCTAATGTGTTTGCAATCTTTCCATTTTGAATTTCTTGAGCATTTCCTCATATTGGCTTGACATATAAATATTCCTTTCTCTTGCTGAGATATTTGAAGCCCTAAGAAGTATGTCAGCTCACCAAGTAAAGACATCTCGAACTCACTTTGCATCTTTGTAGAAAATTTCTTGCTTAGTCGATCATCATTGCTACCAAATATTATATCATCCACATATACCTCAACAATTGTTAAATTATCTTTATCTATTTGTACATAAAGATTGTTATCAACAGTACCTTTCTTGAACCCTTCTTGACATAGATATCCATCAAGATGAGCATACCATGCTCCGAGAGCCTACTTGAGACCATATAGAGCCTTCTTTAACCTGCAAACATAGTCTTATTTTTCTGATACTAGAAAATCTTCAGGTTGTTCGATGTAAAATTCTTCTTCTAATTCTCCATTCAGAAATGCTGACTTAACATCCATTTGGTAGACTTTGATTTTTCTTAAACATGCATAGGTGAGAAACATTTGGATGGATTCCATTCTAGCAACTGGTGCAAATGTTTCGTCGAAATCAATTCCTTCCACTTGTGCATAGCCTTTGCAAACCAATCTTGCTTTGTTTCTAGTAACCTGTCCATCTTCATTCAATTTTTTCCTGAACACCCATTTAGTCCCAATGACATTTTTATCTTTTGGTCGCGGAACTAATTCCCAGGTGTTATTCTTCTCGATTTGATCCAATTCTTCATTCATAGCTGCTATCCAATGTTCATTCTGGTTGGCTTCCTCAAAACTATTAGGCTCAAAGGTTGCTAGAAAAGCAATGTGAGCTTGTTGTGATGAACGAAGCTGTCAACCTTCATTTATGTCACCAATGATTTGATTTGATGGATGGTTCTTTTGAATCCATTCTTTTGTTCTCCTTGGAGGAGCTTCTTGTTGTTGTTATGGTATATCTTGATGATCATTATTTACTTCTTCCTCGTTGATAGTTGCTTCTTCTAGAATTTTATATGTGTCTTTTTCAGCCTCTGTCTCAAGTTTCAAAGATTCTAAATCCTCATTATTATTCGCTAAAAACAATGTTACCGATGAAATAGGTAACCTGACCTCAAAACGGGAACTCTAGCCCAAAAAGACTCAAAAAACATGAAAAAACACCCCCAAAACAAAAAAAGTGTATTCCAAAACGCACTTGGTTTTTTTTTAAGGTCAAATTTCAACATTTTATAAAATTATGCTAAAAACAAAATTGTTTCTTGAAAAAAGGATTGAAAAAACACCCTCAAAACAAAACCAGTTGATGTTGGAATAACAAAAAAAAAAAATTGTCATATTTTTGACATTTTTAAAAATAGAAATAACATTTTTTAATTTTTAAAATTCAAACATTAAAATAAACCTAAAATTTAAGAAAAAAATAAATTTAAAAATTAAAAACATTTTAAAGCTTAAAATTTAACAATATATAGGAATAAAAAAATAAAAATAAAAACAAAATAAAAATTTTAATTCAAACATTAAAAAAAACCTAAAATTTAAGAAAAAAATAAAAATAAAAAATAAATAAAAATTTAAAGATTAAAATTTCAAAATATATAGAAATAAAAAAATAAAATAAAAACAAAATAAAAATATTAAATTAAAAAAAAAGAAGAAGAAGGAGGAAATTATAAAAAATAAAATATAGAAATTAAATTTAAAAAAGAAAAAGAAATTGTTTATTAAATTAAAAAAATTAAAAATTAATTAATTAATTCATTAAATTAAATTAAAATTAAAATTAAAATAAAAAATTAAATTTAAAGAAATATATTAAATTTTAATAAATTTAAAACTTTAAAATAAAAATTTTAAAAAGAAGACACTAAAAAATGAAAAATTAATTAAAAATAAAAAAATGAAAAACAAAATACAATAAAAAATATTAAATTTAAAAAAATATATATTAAAAAAACAAATAAATTTAAAAAAATAAATTAAATTTAAATTATAAAAAATTATATATATATATATATATATATATATATATATATATATATATATATATATATATATATATATATATGAACTTAAATTAAATATATATATATATTAGATTTTGTATATAAAATCTTTCAGCGAAAATCACATTCCAACAGATTTTGTCGACGCGTTTCGAACCAGCTATTGTGATTCATCATCAAGACAAGATAAGAAATTTGATCTAGGACACAGTTTAAATAGATAAGAAACTCTGACTAGCGGTTATCTCAAAACGGATAATTGGTCTAAACCAGGAACTCCAAAGATAAAATAATATTAGAGTTATTATTACTCCATAACGATAATTTTACTAAATAAGAATAAAATAGTTGAATTATTATTATTGTATTTTATTAATAATTATTTATATAAAAAAATAAAAATAAAATAAATAAATAAAAATAAAAATAAAATGCACTAAGAAAAACTACATAAATAAATAAATAAGAAATAAGTAAAAATATAAATAATCAAATGAAAATGAAAATAAAATATATAAATTAAGATAGATGAAAATGATATCAAAATAACAATGAACGAAAAATAATAACAATCAAAGAAGAATTAATCCGTAACAGATAATTTGACTGAATATAGAAAACACTAGTTGAAATATTATTATTGTATTCTATTAATAATTAAAATATTTTAAATATAATAAATATTTATAAATAATTAATTAAAAAATATAAATAAAATAAAATAAAATAAACTAAAAATATAAATTAAAAATAAAAACCATTAAGATAAAATACATAAATAAATGAATAAAACTTTTATTAAATTTATTAAATTTAAATTTATTAAAAAAATTTTAAATATTAGATTTTATTAAATTAAAAAAAAAAATGTTAGTATTAAAATAACAAATTAAATTTAATATAAAAAATATTCAATTTTTATAAATAAATGAATAAACAAATAAATTTTAAATGTAAAGAAGAAAAAAAAAACATTGTTAAAATAAAAATCTAAAAAACTTTAAAAATCAATTTAAAAAAAAAATTAAATTAAATAAAATATATTAAATAAAAAATAAAATAAAAACAAATTAATTTGAAAATATTAAGTTTAATTTAAAAATAATAATAATAATAATAATTTTAAATACGCAATTTTAATTGAAATAAAAAAATATAATAATTTTATGTAATTAAAAAAATAATAAAAAATAATTTAAAAAAATTAAAAATAAATAAATAAATTCAAATCAATTTTAATATATATATATATATATATATATATATATATATATATATATATATATATATATTACTAAATTTTAAAAAATTAAATGAAAAAACTAAACATAAAATTTAATAATAATAAAATTTTAAAAATAAAAAATAAAAAATAAAAATAAAAATACAAAAATACAAAAATTTAATAAAAATTATTAACAAAATTTAAAAAAATTAAAAAAAAATTAAAACAAATTAAATTTCAAATATAAAAATAAAAAATTTAAAAAAAAATTTAAAAAAAATAATAAATAAATTAATTAATTAATTAATTAAATTAAATTGAATTTAAAAAATAATAATAATAATAATAATAATAATAAATTTAAAATTTAAAAATTTAAAAAAATAAAAATTAAAAAAATATTAAAAATTAAAATTAAAAAAAATTAAAAAAGAAAGAAAGAATTTTTTAATTGTGGTGGCGCCGCCAATCGGGAATCGCATTCCCGTGGCGCGAGGTTGATTCCATGAATCTCCCTCCCGCGGCAGGAGGCCGATTGTGCGAGGTCGATTCTGGGAATCACCCTCCCGCGGCGCGAGTCCGATTCCGGGAATCGCCCTCCCGCGGCGCGAGGCCGATTCTAGGAATCGGCCTCGCGCCGCGGGAGGGCGATTCTCGAAATCGGCGACCCACCGTGGGAGGGCGATTCTCGGAATCGGCCTCGCGCCACGGGAGGACGATTCCCGAAATCGGCCTCCCGCCCAAGTGGTGGCAGACGCCAGCCACTGGGCAGGATTCTGGCCTCCCGCCCAGGTGGCGGCGGAGGTCGGCTGTTGGGCGGGCGGGAGGTTGCATACAACCTCCCCGCCCGCCAAGCGGCCAGCCTCCGCCGCTACCTGGGCGGGAGGCCGATTGGCGGCGCCACCATGATCAAAAAATTCTTTTTTTTTTATTTTTTTTTTTTTTTAATATTTTTTTAATTTGATTTTTTTTTTTAATTCAAAAAATTTAAAATTATTTTTTTTTAATTCAAATTTTTTATTTTCAATTTAATTTCTTTTAATTTTTTTTTTAATTTAATATTTTAGATTAATTATTTTTTAAAAGTTAAAATTTATTTATTAAATTTATTAAATTTTGATTTAATTTTTTTTAATTTTTTTTAACTTTTAGTTTATTTAGTTTTTCATTTTTAAATTTTATAAATTGTTTCATTTTTTAAAAAAAGAGTAAATTTATGGATATTTGTTTTTTAATTATTTGCATGTGGGTTTTTTTTTTTTTTTTTTTTTTTTTTTTTTTTTTTTTTTTTTTTTTTTTTTTTTTTTTTTGGTTAATTTTAAATTTGTAATTTTTTTTCTTATTATTATTATTTTTTAATTTAAAATTTAAAATTTATTTTTTTCGTTTTTTGTATTTATTTTTTATCTAAATTTTAATTTTGTAATTTGAATTATTTTTAAATTTTTCTATTTTAATTTTTTTTTTAATTATATGGTTTTTTTTAATAACTTAGAAACAAATGCTTTTGATGTTTTTTTTAATTTTTTGGTTAATTTTTTGTTTTTTTTCTTTAAATTATGTGTTTTTTTTTTTCAAATTTTGTCATTTCTTTTGATATAATTTTCGAATATTTTTGTTTTTTTTTGGTTTATTTATTTATTTTTGTTTAAATTTTTTATTTTTACGAGTTAATTTTGTTTTTTTTTTACATTTTTATTGGTTTTTTTTTACTGTTTATATATATATATATATATATATATATATATATATATCTAAGTTTTGTGTTTTATTACCAACATGAAAATCACTAACTTTTTAAAACAAATATTCATACTTCATAAATAAAAATATTAGAGTGTCAAAAATGTGCACAAAAAAAAGGGGTGATTCTGCATCACCACTTTTCAAAATCAGGTGCTTTTTATGCTACCAAAAAAAAGTAGGTAACAGTGAGGTTACCTATTTCATCGGTAACAGTGTTTAGAACACCATCTTCATCAAATGTAACCTTTATGCTCTCCACTATCTATTTTCATCTTAGATTATAACATTTATAGGCCTTTCTTTTGCATGAGTAACCAACAAAGATACCTTCATCAACTCGTGATTCAAACTTACCCAAATTTTGATCTTCTCTTTTGATATAACATTTGCTTCCGAAGATTTGAAATATTTTACATTAGCTGGTTTTCCTTTCCATAATTCATATGGAGTATTGTTGCAATTATTTCTAAGAAGACTTCGCTTGATAATGAAGACTGTCGTATCAATTTCTTGAACCCAGAATTTTTCATCCAATTTTGAGTCCTTCAACATTGTTCTCCCCATTTCCTGTATGGTTTTGTTCTTTCTTTCAGCAACTCCATTTTGCTGAGTTGTTCGTGTTGTTGAAAATTGTATTTTTATTCCATTTTCATCATAGTATCGCTGAAATAATTTGGAAGTAAATTCTCCACCATTATCTGATCTTAGACACTTTATTTTCAAATCACTTTCATTTTCGACCAACTCCTTGTAGATCTTAAAGCACTCAAATGCTTCAGATTTTTTCTTTAGGAAACTGACGGTTGTCATCCTGGTATAGTCATCTATCATTAACATGAAATATAATTCTCCATCTAAGCCTTTTTTTCTCACAGGACCACATAGATCAGTATGTATCAATTCCAATGGATGTGATGCAAAGTGTTCTTTTGTTTTAAATTGAACTTTTGTCTGCTTGCCCTGCCGACAGGCCTCACATAGTGTGTTGGAAGGTTTTGAGATTTTCGGCATTTCTTGTACTGCTTCCTTTTTGCTTATCCTGACAAGATTGTCAAAGTTTATGTGACCCATTTTTGTGCCATAACCAGCTTTCATCTTCTTTAGCTAGTAGACATGCTTTAGTTACTTCATCCAGAACATATATGTCGTTTGGAGCTCGACTTTTTGTAGCCACAATTTTACCATACCTGCCTTTCATGATTTCACATTTTGTGGAGTTGAATAGCATTGTGTGTCCTTGATCACACATTTGTCCCACACTGAGCAGATTGTGATTCATGTTTTCAACCAATAAAACATTCTTGGCTATAACATCTTTGCTTCTGAGAGTGACGGTACCTGATCCTATAACATTTGAAGATCCATCATTTCCAAAGGATACGGTTCCATCCTTCTTCTCTTTCAGAGATACAGATTTCCTTCTATCTCCAGTCATATGCGTTGAGCAACTGCTGTCAACATACCACACATCTTTGTTGTTTTGAGCCTTGAGAGTGAGAGCACAATTATCAGTCTTCTTCTTCTTCCATGTTCGTTCATTATGTGGCTTCGAAGATTCTTCTAGAGGATTTTCAAGTCTGCAGTCTCTGGCCATGAGTCCAAAGTTCTGAAATTTGTAACATTCCATATTACTTCTTAAATGTTAAAATCTATTGATGTTTCGTTGAGCCCTGGGAGGTTCATATTTGAAGGATCTCCTACAATTGTATTGGTTCCTAGGGTACGTGCGACATTCTACAGCTTTATGACCAAATTTTCCACATGAATAACAATAGCCATGAAAAATATGTTGGTACCTGGATGGAAATCTTCGTCAAGGAATCGTCTTCCAAGGATGTGCTTGCGAATCCTACTTCTTCTTATTTGTAACTGAGGCCAGTTCTGTCGTTGTAAGATCATTGATTGTTGATGAGTTCTTCCAATGCCCTTGAGTTGTTGGCATAGTTTTGGACATTTTTTCCCTTCTTCACTTCCTTATGCAGCGAGACTACTTCGACTTCTAATACTTCCCTTTCTTGGTTGCTTTCTTCCAACTTCTTTTGAAGTGACTCTTCAATACATTTGTTTTCTTCAACTTCAATTTTGAGACCTTGAACTTGTTCTTCAAGAGTATTGGAATGGATCATATCAGCCTTGAGCTCTTTTATAAGCCTGATTGCCTCCTTAGAAAATTATTCTATGGTCAACCCTTCTTCTTCATTGTTTGATACCTCTTGTTTATTGTGCTTGGCCATAAACAATACTTTCTCATTGGCTTCTTCTTTGTTGTCACTTTCTTCATCAGATGATGAGCTATCTTCTTTAGAAAGAAAGCCCCTTTTGGATCCTTTCTTTTTGCCTTGCTTGTTGAATTTCTTAAAGCCTTTCTTTCCTTTTGAGTTGCCATCACTCTCGTTCGGAAATTTTGCCGCGAAATTCCCAACCTCACCATAACCGAAACATATCAATGGAAGTTTACCTTTTAATTTTCCCTTACCAATTTTTAGTTTTCTCATAAAATAAGCATATTCTTCATCTGAAAGACCTTCTCCATCATCTCCCTTTTCTTCACACTTGCAGGTGCATGTCATTTCAATTGAATGTTGTTTGTCATTATTGGTTTTCTTAGATGCAACGAACGCAGTTTCAATATTTGAAGTACCCTCTTCTTCATCAACTCTCATTTCATATGTTATGAAAACTCCATGTAATTCCTCTTTGCTGAGTTTGTCCAGATTTGCACTGTGTTCTAAGACTGATACCTTTGGGTTGAATCTCCCTAGTAATGTTCTAATAATCTTCTGTATACTAGTCTTCTCATCAACTGGCTCTCCCAACCCTTCTAGAGTATTGGTTATTTCATCAACGTATTGGAAGTATGCAGCAATGTTGCAATCTTCTTTCATTCTGAGTTGCTCAAATTTTTCCCTATAGATTTGAATCTTTGCTTCTTTGACATTTGAGTCACCTGCATATATATTCTCAAGCTTGTACCATACATTTTTGGTGGTTTTACAACCCAACACCTTATGATAAGAAAATTCAATAAGTCCACTGATAATAATATTTTTTTCTTTTGCATCATTTACCAAATTCTTCTTACCTTGTTCATCCGCGGTTGATGTAAATCCATTTTGAACAGTGTCCCATACTTCGTAACCTTGCGCCAAGAGATAGACCTCCATTCTTCCTTTCCAAAGTGCATAATTATTTTCATTGAATAGAGCTACACCATTCTTGGTATGCTCCATGACCTCCTTCCAACTATTAAACTGTTATTGAAGGAACCAAGCTCTGATACCAATTGTTGGAAATACTGAGAGGGGGGGTGAATCAGTATTCCTTTCAATTAGAGCATTAGTTAATCTTTAATTATTATCAGTGTTTGTACAATGATAGCAGAAAACAAGAGGAACACAAATGCACACAATTTTTAAGGTGGAAACCCACTCCGGGACAAAAACCACCTAATGCTTTTCTAATAATTCTTTTCAACTCCAATTGAAAATAAAGCTCCAACTTCCTAGAATCTAGAAAATCATTCTTCTCCAGCTCCCACTGGATGGAAACTCCAACGCCCGAGATTCTTCAGTAGTCACTGAATGGATGCCCCAACACCCAATGAGATACAACTCACCCTAGCACCACTCTACCACCCTATAGAAGAATAAAAGAAGAATGGACTCTCGTACCAGGGAAAATGGTCCACTTTACAATGATATAGAATTATGTAGAAGAATAAGATATACTAAAACATAACCCCAACTTTGACACAACCACCTAATGATGATCCTAGACCTCCTAACACTGCCTCTTCAACCCTTGGCAGATAGATACTAGTACAATTTGTACAATAATGAATTTACAATGACTAAGTACAATGATACCTTTACAATGATTGTATGCAGTGTTGCCCACTTGAAGACTTCAGATGATGAACTTCTTGATGTTTTTCTACACCTTGGTTGCTGCTCTTGTCATGATACCCTCTGCTGCACCTTGTTTTGCTTTGCTTCCCTAGAAATTTTGGTCCTTTGCAGCCCTTGACAACACATGAACTAGTTTTTTCTTGCCTTCTAGGAGCTCGATATTGAATCTAGTGTATCTCTGTTATTTCAGATCCCCAATATTTTATTTTAGGTCCTATAGTATTCCTCTGAGTCTTCTTTCCAATGCCATAGGTTTGACCCAATTTGGATTCTTCAAGGGATAGTTATGCCCAATCCCTCACAATGCCCTAATTATGGACTGTTTCGGTAGATTGAACGTGTACAGCGTGCCACGTGTCATTGTTTCTTCATTCAGATTTGAAATTGATAGAAAAAAAACGACATTCCATGCACTATCTGCCACTTTTTACAGAATTCAAATCCGATACTCAGAGAGAGGGTTATGACGATTTTCCCAAGGTCACTTCTTTGAGATGAATTTCAGGAGCCTGCAAAAACACTGACTTCCACAGATCATATCTCTGAAAATATTTCTCACCTTGATCTAAAATTTAAAAAAAATAGCTTCCTCAGGATTTTGGCTTCGCCTCATAAAACTTTCAGCTTCTGAACCTTCGTAGAAAAAAAGTTAGAGCAAAATTTCCACGATGACCTTTTTCATATCTTGAAATCCCTTGCATAAGGAGGATATGAGGATCACAATTTATATAAATGCTTAGGTTGAGAGGGGCTTCAACAAGTGAATGTGGGAGGGATTTTAGGAGCTTAAAAAATATTAATTATGACTTTTCAATGACCCATGCCACAACCCCATGGGGTTTTAGCCCACTAACTAGGGTTACAAACTTTAAACATGAATATCTCTCAAACCATGAAGAATTATGTGGCATGCCATATATCAACGGAAACATATCGACAAGAAGAAACCATGAAAAGTATTCTTGACCCATAATATAGTAATTCAGTAGGTCAAAAGTCCCATGCAATATTGGGTTAGCCCCTAGTACTGCTTGGGTTGACATCAATGACAATCTCTGATCAACAAGCATTAGCAGCGAAAGTGGGAAGAGTAACTTCCATTGGTTGAGTTCACTTATAACAATGGTTACCAAGAGTCACTGAGGATGAGTATATTTTAGGAATTGTATGGGCAGAGTTGTAATAATCGCATCAGTTGGAGTGACCTGGTGAACAGGGTATTGATTGGACCAGACATGTTAGCATAAATGGAACGAACAATATAGGTGATAAAAAATAATCTAAAGGCAACAACAGACAGAAAATATATGCAGATCAAAACCAGTTTTTTAAGGAGTTTCAGGTTGGGGAACATGTGTACTTGTGCATCAATCCAAAGAAGATCTCCTTTCGGATTGGTTCGTGTGCCAATATGGCACCTCAGTTCTGTGGACCTTTCAAGATACTTGAGAGGATTGGGTTAGTAGCCTATCAACTTTGTTAGTATGAATCCTTTGTCGAAGTGTACGAAAAAGGACCACTTTAGCTACGCATAACTAATAGCCCTAACAACAAAAGTGGCTGCCAATATCTTCAGATCTGCGGTTAGTTGAACATAAAAAGAGCTGCAAAAACCAGATCTATGCATGGAAAGACATTAAGCAGAAAAAATAAGGGTTTGCTCCATATACCAATAGACAAGACAAGAACAATTTTTTGAAAGAATTTTATATTAATTGGGCACCTGGGAGGAAAACAAGAAGGCGTATCCAATTCTCCTCAGTGGGATGGGTTCTTGGAAGTCCTCAGCACTTCAGATCTAACATTTCTCTCTCTTGTTGGTGTAGAAAACCCAATGCAAAGAATAGAGCTCAATGGGAGCTCACACAGCAAATGATGGAAAAATGGGACCAAGTGTATAGATCCAGAGTGATCTAATAGGCAACAAAAGGTGAAGAATGGTAGGAAAAACCTTCCTATTTATAACAAAATATTGGGTCATTCTAGATCTTGGTGCATGGGTTAACCAGATCTAGATCCACTTTTTATGGAATATTTTATTATATTTGTTGGGGGGAAAAGGTATTTGACTTGGGTCAAATCCCTTAATTTGTCAAAAATAAATAAATAAATGATTTATTTATCTTTTTAAGGAAGCGGTTAGAAGATAATCAAATAAATAATGATTTATTTAATTATTTAAGGAAGTGGTTGAAAGATAATTAAATAAATAATGTTTTATTTAATTATTTGTGGGTGATTTGGTCATATTTAACAAGGAATATTATCTAAATAAGGTTTAAATAATTATTCCTAGATAATAAAAGATAAATAAAGGTTTATCTAATTAATTTCTTTGATTTTGGGTTAAACATGACTGGGAATAATAATTAAATTATGGTTTAATTAATTATTCCATGAGGAAAATCAAACAAATATAGGTTTTTTTAATATTCCTTTTGGGGTTTCCTGTTTTAACATAGTGAAGGCAATTTTACTTAGGGTAAAATTGGTCTTACATGGTGTACTTTGGTCCATCTAATGATAATAGGTTAGATGACCAAAAAATGGTGTAACAGATTGCCCCCCAGCGTGCAAGTGTCAGGAGCAAATCGTATGACCGAAGTACGTTGTAAGAATTCAATCACTAGATAACAAAAGGGAAGTCAGAGAGAGAAATGCAAGGTAGATAGTGTGTTGAAGAACTAGACCCTGAGGAGATGAGACTCGCAGGTGCAACAAGTCTCTGTTTATGAGAGGGTACCTGTGTTGAAGGCAGCGGGGGAGGCATACCTATGCCCGCCGAGACAAAGTACAAAAGAATAGTGTGTCCAGTAAACAAGGGACCGAACCATAAAGTACAGCTGGCATAATCATGAGCTATATAAAAATACAATGAAGCATCCCATATACATGTTGTGCCTGGGATAACAGCCAGGACTTGTACAATAATATCTGAGTACATGAGATACAAATACAACCCAAATGCCCCCTGTAAATGGGGAAGGGCTCACAAAATCTGACTGATACATGAAAATCAAAGAGGCGCTGCAAGTGGCTAAGGCCAACATCATCAAATATCTGGAGCTGCATCGAAGGCTGCAAGGAAGAGGTCATCCGGGCATGTGGGGGGCTACCTGCAGGGCCACCCCCTCATGAGGGTTGAGACATCTCACACACACCCGGGAATCATTAAGAGCTGCTGCTGGATCACTGGACCATCCAGTGTACGGATCTCGAACATGCTGAAAGGAGCTAGAGAAAAAATCAAGTCAAAGGGAAACGAGAGATCCCTTTGCCTGATCCGAGGCACCGAACAAGAGTGGAAGCTGGAACCAAGGTACACTGCTCTCTAGACCTGGCTTCTGGAAAGAATGAGCTGATGTCGACAGAAGGAGGTCCGCCATAGGTGAGGCAATGAGACATCCTCAACTAAGGCACGAGAGAAAATAGTGGAGCGACGGACAGACTGACACTAATGATGATGGTGAAATGGAGAGGACTGAGTAGCGAATGGACGACTTCCCTTGTTAGAGCATAAAGAGCATGAATGACATGGCAGCGACTGACACAATATCATAAGGGATAGGGGACAGTGGGACTGAAGGTCATAAGATGCGACACAAGAGAGAGACCAAGCAATGAAGGATAGAGGGCTATAGCGGGGTACAAAGGGACTCGGGATAGACACCATGAATGCAATGATGACTCAACTTGGATGCTCTAAACAAGGGCGACGCGATAGTGCTTCCACACAGTAAAGGCCCAATGGGGGACCATGAAAACATGAGTACAAGGTGGGAACTCATGACGAAAATCGACACGAACAAAGACAAGTAAGGAGGCAAAGTGGTGCCCCGAGTATAAGTGTCGTAAGTGAGGAAATTCGATTTTAATGAGAGGGGAAGTGACCCTTCTTGGACAAAATGTGTCCTGGTGAAGTATCAGATCATAAAAAACTAACATATACCCATTGAGGGCTCGGTGAGAGCTTTCCAACGGCGCAGACGGTTTATCAAACGGGGCTACGGTGTGGTCGCAGCAGTCAAAAGAAGAAACAGGGGTTCTCTTTTAATAAGGCAGTTTTCCCTCCAAATTCACTCATTTGCTATTGTTGCTGTGGTGAATGTAGAGAGGAGAGAAGGCCCTAAATCTTGCGGCGAGCGTAGCGGAAAAACCGACCGTTGGAATCGAGATCCGTCAGTTGCAGGTAAGAGGCCTAACCTTACTCTTTCATTTTGATGGATTGAAAGTTCAGTTTAGGGCCCAAAATCCCAGAAACAGACCCTCCTTCATCTCTATGGCCGGGTCGCACTTTTTGGGCCAAAAAGTGCGACCTGGGACGCAGGTTTCAGGGCAAAAGCTGCGACCTGGTCCTGAACTGGGCAGAAAACTGCGACCTGGGAGATGAGGGGGTTTTGGTGTTGTTTTATGGCTGGGAGTTGGGTTTTTTTGTTTGGTTATGGTATTCCCGATCTGTATGCTGACAAAGATGATGTTTTTGTGCAGGTATGGCAGATTTACGGGTTAACTGGAGAGAGAGAGACCTGGGTACATTACAGGCAGAGATCCAGGCGGATCAGGGTGTCCGTCATGTGTTGGCCAGATTTGGGCTTCTAAAGTTTTTGGAGAACCCGTTGATGAGAGCAGGAGAGCCCTTGTTGGCCTAGATTATCAGTTATTGGGATCCGGAGCATGAGGTATTTGTAGTGCAGGGGCACAGGATCGAACTGACGGTCCAGGATGTATATTTCCTGACGGGTCTCCCACCACTGGGGATGGTAGGAAACACGCAGCCAGTATTACCACGGGGGCGGCATATCATGGAGTTTGTGGAACGACATTGTCGACCGGCTCTCCAAGTCAAGGGGACTCGGATACCGATCGAGGATCTAGAGAGGCTAGAAACTCGTGCAGTGGCCGCAGTTGTGCTGCGTATCCTGGGCAACCAGGCGTTCCATCACATCACCGGGGGGCAGATGATGCTGGTAGAGAGTGTGTTGAGTGGGACCTACTATGGGTGGGCCCAAATGATGCTGGTGTCGTTAAAACGATAGTTGTCGCTCTGCAAGCGGCAAGTGAACCACGATTGCTCGTATGGGACTTTATTGTGTGCCTTCTTCTTTGAGAAGATCCCGACCTTGCGGCCTCGTGTACAGCTTCCAGATGGGGGCCCGAGAGAGCCCAGGATGCGCCGGTGGGGGCGGCTACTGTGCAGAGGAGGGGGAGGGGCGGTCGGGCGAGTGTTTCGACCTGGGTTTTTTGCCCATTGGGATCAAATGCCGTTATACATAGATGACTATCCCTATAGTGGGATGAGTTATTGTGGAGATCCGGACCTGCCACTTCCTCCTGGTCGAGTCTGGGGGCCCGATGGTAAGTGACAGATTGCTATTCTTGTATGGGCATGTTACAGTTTTTTGAATAGTAGCTAGGGTACTGATTCATGTATTGTTGGTATGCAGATATAGCGCCGGTAAAACCGGCCGGATATATGGGGCGACCGACAGCAGCTGGAGTTGCAGGTCCGAGTGGGTCGAGAGCAGCGCAAAATGAGGATGCAGCCGCCCTTCTGGAGGACATCCGCCGTAGATGCAAAAGGTTGCTGACCGGAGTATCAGAGCGCGAGTGGCAGGACTTAGACGACCAGTACATAGAGCCATGTATTGGTCTACCCTCGGAATGGCGAGGGGTTATGCGGCGCATAGCGATGGCCGGTCAGGGGATACATGATCTACGGGCTGCAGGGGCAGAGCCATTGGCTCAGGATCCGCCAGATAGTGATTAGGTGTGGGCCATGTGGTGCCCCCTAGTGTGTATGTAGGGGCAGGTGGTGCCCCCAGTTTTGAGTTTTTTGTAACATGCTATGGGCATGTCGTATGTATCAGAATAGATGGACTCTAAACACATGTTTTTGCGACACATATTATGGATATGCATCGTTTTTAATGATTATGAATGTTATTGTCTTGTATGAAATGCGTGTGATAAATGCCAATCTAGAACATGGTTTGCAATACTATCTACATAGTGATTCTGTTCTCGAGGTACATGGTTGAAAGTTGTGGTTTCAAATGCACGTATCAAGAGTTTCACTCGTAAATAGTGTCTAAACAGCACAGGGTTATGCACACGATAAACACCATTTAGTTGCATTACAAGAAGTAGGGAATCCAAACGAACATGCAGATGGAGGATGTGATGAAAGAGGGCATCGGCTAAGAGACCACGCACTGCATCATATTCGGCCTGATTGTTGGTGGTAGAACCAATGCAGACCCCGTTAGAGAGAACAAGGGCATGCAAGGGAGTGAAGATGGCCCAACCTGTCGAGGCTAGATTCCGGGAGTAACGACTTGCACCATCGGCGTAACCGATAAAGGGTGTGGACGGGGGGTCCTGCGAAATGGCGTGACAAGACAACAAATGAGGGGAGGAGAGGTAATGACGGCAGCGTGAGTGCACAGAAGACATCGGGCGGCAACCGCGGGAGGGAGTGCAAGGAGCAGGATGACTATGACTCATATACAAACTAGAGGGTGGTATATGAGGGCTATCGGAAGTATGGTGAGGAATCGGGCTGCGGAGGTCAACAGAGACATGGGTGGAGTGATCTCGTGTATGGGTAGAAAAGGGGTGGTCAGGGGACACAACAGGGGAGGATGCAGGGGGGCTAGGCTCCAAGTGTCTCGCAGAGGAGGATAGGTAAAGAATGGTTACAGTAGACTCCGTCATCTGAACATTAGGGGGGGGGAATGTCGATGGGAGCGGGGGGATTCTCAGGCTGACCTGAAACATACTGCGCAAGGATGGGAGAGGCGGATTGATTTTGTTCAACCTCATACTCTCGGACCACCTCTAAAGAGGCGCGGTAATGCGTCAAGTGAGGACAATGGTGGGAGTAATGGCCATGAACGCCGCACAAAGCACAGGGTTTTTTGGTGCGGAGAGTCTTGGGGTTCTTGGTTACGGACGAAGAAGGAATGGAGGCTTCAGGGACCGTAGACTCGGGGAACGCGACTTTAACCATGGGCTGAATACGGGGCAACTCAGGACAAGCATGGGTGGCATGACCGGTGACATCACATAAGGCACAAGGCTTTGCGGGCGGAGGAGGGGCCAGGTCAGTCGTGGTGGTCTTGTCTTTGAGTGCCCCCTTGTGGGTTTTGCCTTTCTTTCCGGGAGCCGTCACGACAGGAGAAGGGTCCTGTAGAGGTGCTGGGGGCACAGTGGCAACGAAGGAAGTGAGGAGGACTTGTTGAACCGGTGCCAAAGCCATATAGGGTTTGGGGTGACCAGGAGGGGTGGCGGCTGGGGGATCAAGGTACCAAACCAGTATGCCCAAGGTCAAGTTAGGGAGAGAGAGGGTGGCCATGACAGGGACAGAATATACTCCAGGAGGGGGAGCCAGGAAAGGTATCTGCCCAGCAGGGAAATGACTAGGAGGGACGGCTCCGAGATGGTTAAGGCCTGGGGGAACCGATCCAGGAGGATAAAGGGGTTCAGGATACTAGCTGTAGGGGGAGGGCCAGAAGGAGGAGGTCCGGTTGGCTAAGATGAAGGGCTAGGAGCGGGTTGCGAAGGGCGAGGGGGAGGTTGCTGACTAGCCGAGGCAGGCCGCTTACGGGAAGCCTGAGACGATTTCATCATGCAAACATTCGATGAGCTGGGATCAGTGATGGGAGGAGGAGGGAGATTAGGAAAAGTTCCAAGGAAATCTTGTAAACGCTCTGGGAGACACCTGGGGTCAAGGAATCGAATGCTGCTGGCTAAGAGATGGTCGCCTCAGGAGAACCAACAGATTTGGGCTCATGATATGTCAACCTGTCGATGGTGACTATCTTTCCATTATGTGAAATACATTCATGAAAACCGCAGACATGGGACAATGACATAGCATAGTGGAAGCTTGCCCCTATTTGTAATGTTGTGTCTAGCGGCGTCGCAGACTTCGACGTCAACGCAAACAGTCTTACCGGTGAGGGTGATAGGACAATTACGGAAAAGGCCAATGGGCTGGGAGGCATGGTCGTCCCACGCTCGAAGGGTGATCGTGGAAGGGGCAAGCTCAGGGGATCCGAGTTGCTTCCAAACTGAAGCGGACATCACACAGGTGGATGCCCCCTCATCAATTATACACCGCGAAACGTTGGCGTTCTGGATTTTGACTGGGATTTGGAAGGCGATGGAAGCAGGAAGAGGGGGATGGTCCGATTGAGTGGCGTCGAAAACAATCATTTGGTCATCAGCAGGATCTACAGCGCCCACGGCAGATATTAGAGCCTTCTTTTGGGAAGGGCACAACTGGAGGAGTTCCAGTGTGGAAATGGTAGCAGGAGATTGCGCCAAATCATCTACTATGCTATACGAGTGAGCAGCTCAACCGGGAGCAGCGTTTCGACGTAATGGTCTCTTAGGAATCTTGGTATGAACCTCAACTTTTGGTTGAGGGATATGTAAGGGGCCGCTAGGTGTCAAAAGAGGCTCTGTAGAACCTGAAGAAGGAGGCTCGGGGGCAGACTAAGCAAAAGGCTTGGGGTACTGGCGAGACCGAGTTTGAAGGTGAAGGTCGACAGTTGGGGAAGGATCGGAGTGCATCATAAGGATCTGGTAATCGGAGGAACCAGAAAGGGAAGGGGGAGTGGCGACCTGGCTGTCAGGCGGTTGGGTAGCCACGAATCCTTGCTGAGGGAAAGGATCAGTAAACACAGCCAGTTGGGTAGTGGCCACATTAGGAGGAGCATGAGGGGAGGCATGTTGTCCACGCAATGTGGCTTAAGACTCCCACATCTACCGCATCTGGGGTAAGAGGGGACAATCGTGGGTGTAATGACCATAAACACCACAACACGAACAAGGCTTATTTGTGCAAAGCCGTCTGTCCGGCTTGGGCTGAGTGTTCTGTTGCTGGTTGGCAGTGTTAGGGTCCACACCAGGATTGGGTCCACGGGTACCAGGGGCAGATTGGTTTTGATTTCCTCTCTGCCTTCTTTGAGAAGAAGGGGGATTAGTCACGCCCTGCTGTGCAAATACTTGCCCTGGAGGGGGCTGTAAGTGTTGTTGCGGGTTTGGAGGAGGCAAGGGAGATGGAAGCGCATATGCTGGAGGAGCTGGCGCACCAGGCTGTGGATAAAGGTAATGGTTAGGTTGGGCAACATTGAGGTAAGCAGGAGGTTTGGAAAAAGGAGGAGGCATGCCGTATCCTGGATACATGCTACCGGGAGGGGGAAGAGTGCTAGAGGTGCTGGCCCCTCCCTGAGGGAGACCATAGCCCATAGGAGGTTGAGCGTACGGATGGGAAAGGGCTCCAACGATACCGTCGATGGAATGAGATGCCCCCGGGGCGTTAGTGCCGCCGGGCCTGGGGAGGTCAGGAAGAACGGTATAAACATAACCAGATTGAGCGTAGATCAGGTCATATTTCAAGGCTATTTGGAGGGCGGCTTCTTCGGTTTGAGGAAAGTGAGAGGCGACATCTTTGCCGATAGGAGCTAAGAGGGTGCGAAGGAACCAGTCCATGTAAACCCGATCTTCGAAAGGGGGGGCTCGACATAAGCTTCGTCTTCGTCGCCATTCCTGAACATGGGTGGAAAGGCGGGTTGAAGAGGTTTGCTTGAATGAAGTCAAGAGCTCCGTGCCAGTATCGTATCGGAGAGGGAGCTGGAAATAAGATAAAAAGGCTTGGGCAAGGGTCGCAAAGGTGGTATGGGAAGAGGTGGCTTGGTCAACATACCATTTAGAAGCTTCGCCAGTAAGCGTGCGTTGGAACAAACGAAGATGGATGGAGTCATCGGTAATGGAATTGGAGGAACACCACATGTGGAAAGATCGGACATGATTGGTTGGATCTTCTCCAGCAAGGCCTTCGAACTTAGGGATGTCGGAGGGGAGCTTGGTTGGCATAGCAGGCCAACCAACATCGTGGCGGAAAGGGTTGTTGATCAACAGATTGAGATCGGGGAGGCTGAGGCCTGTAATGTACGGCAGCAAGGGTATGGCCGAGGTAGTTCCTGTGGCAGTTCCACTATTAATAGGTCCGGCATTAGGGCCTGGAGCACCACCAGCGTTAGGCCCTCAACCAGACATGGTGACGGTGACAGGGGGAGAACCAGGAGGAGAAGGAGAACCCGAGGAATCAGGAGAGGAGTCAGAGTGCAGACTCGGAGGGGGACTGGCTCGACGACAGCGGGGCGGAGCAGGTCAATCGACCGGAAACTGAGGGTGAAGGTCAAGAAGTCTCCGAGAAAGGCGCCTTGGGGGTGCAATGATGACGGGAAGAAGGAAACCGACAAGGGCAAAACGGGACAGAATCAAGTGAGGTCAAGGGTAGAAATGGTGAAGTGACAATTAATTTTAGAGTCTTTGCCAGGCGGTGTTAACCAGGCGCTTCTTCATTTAGGGTCAGTGTGTGGCGTGCATTAATTTTAATTTTTAAACCCTTTCCGTTTTGAGAGCAAGAAAAAAGTGTGCTGCGTAACTGAAAATAAATCTGCAGAGAATAGTATATAATGCTGAAATAACAGAAAAATAACAGCTACTTGTGCATCTATCTAACCCAAGAAGGCGAGTCTCTCAAAAATAATTCTAAAAAGAAAGGGAAAAATCTAGGCAAAACACACGGAAACGAGGCCAATAGATCTAAGGTCAAAAGGGACAGGGATGTAAAGGATAAAGCTGCTGAAAGGAGGTGCAGATCACATCCAAGAGACAGAGGCAAGGTGGCTGGAAAAAAGGAGGAAATCAGCAAAAAGTGGCAAGGACAGGGAGGAGGTCCTAAAGGGAGGTCCAAAAAAAACGACAAGAGGTGATTTGAAAGGAAGGAAGGCTGATTTAAGGGATCTGACAAGGAGGTAACAGATATGGAAAAGGGAAGGCTGAAACTCTGAAAAACAGACAGCTAAAACAGCTAAAACTCTTCCACAAAAAGTGGAGGGTACTGAAGCCCTAGGGGGCTAGGTTCCCACTTAGATGAGTAAAAACAGATCAGAACTAGGTCAAAGCGGGCTGAGACGGAGGAAGCTTCAGCAAAACCTAGAAAAATTGCAGAAAAATCACTGAAAAATTGGCAAGTCGCAGGTTCTAACCTGTTTTCAGTGCAGGTCGCAGAAAAGGGGCAGAAAAGTGCGACCTGGAGGTCCAGGTCATAGGTTATGGGCCAAAAACTGTGACCCCCCGTTCCGGTTGTCTCGGTGACAGATTTTCAAAAAAGTTGCTGTCTCAGTTGCGGCTGGTGTCGCTTACCTGCGCAATAGGGCCAGAAACACATGGAAGTTAGAAATTTTGATTTTTAGGGTTTTATGTGAGAAAAACAACATAAAAATAGGAAAAATAAACAGCTGAAAAGAAACCCTAGGGTCTGAAGTAGCTGGATATGCAGGAATATGAAAAATGACAGCGGTCGTAATTTAAAACCCGTGTGGAGTCGCCATTTGTTAGTATGAATCCTTTGTCGAAATGTACGAAAAAGGACCACTTTAGCTACGCATAACTAATAGCCCTAACAACAAAAGTGGCTGCCAATATCTTCAGATCTGCGGTTAGTTGAACATAAAAGAGCTGCAAAAACCAGATCTATGCATGGAAAGACATTAAGCAGAAAAAACAAGTGTTTGCTCCATATACCAATAGACAAGACAAGAACAGTTTTTGAAAGAATTTTTATATTAATTGGGCACCTAGGAGGAAAAAAAGAAGGCGTATCCAATTCTCCTCAGTGGGATGGGTTCTTGGAAGTTCTCAGCACTACAGATCTAAGATTTCTCTCTCTTGTTGGTGTAGAAAACCCACACAAAGAATGGAACTCAAAGGGAGCTCACACAGCAAATGGTAGAAAAGAGTGACCAAGTGTATAGATCCAGAGTGATCTAATAGGCAACAAAAGGTGAAGAATGGTAGGAAAAACCCTCCTATTTATAACAAAATATTGGGTCATTATAGATCTTGGTGCATGGGTTAACCAGATCTAGATCCACTTTTTATGGAATATTTTATTATATTTGTTGGAGGGAAAAAGGTATTTGACTTGGGTCAAATCTCTTAATTTGTCAAAAATAAATAAATAAATGATTTATTTATCTTTTTAAGGAAGCGGTTAGAAGATAATCAAATAAATAATGATTTATTTAATTATTTAAGGAAGTGGTTGAAATATAATTAAATAAATATTGATTTATTTAATTATTTGTGGGTGATTTGGTCATATTTAACAAGGAATATTATCTAAATAAGATTTAAATAATTATTCCTAGAAAATAATAAGATGAATAAGGGTTTATCTAATTAATTTCTTTGTTTTTGGGTTAAACATGACTGAGAATAATAATTAAATTATGGTTTAATTAATTATTCCATGAGGAAAATTAAACAAAATGGGTTTGTTTAATATTTCCTTTTGGGGTTTCCTGTTTTGACCATAAACAACCTAATAAATGTGGTTTATCAAGTTATTTTACATAGTGAAGGAAATTTTACTTAGGGTAAAATTGGTCTTACATGGTGTACTTGGGTCCATCTAATGATAATAGGTTAGATGACCAAAAAATGGTGTAACAATAAGATAGCGCAGTTTTGGTGGAGGACAACTTGCATGAGCTTGGTGGCATTTATGGATGGGACCTATTGGCTCCCTATGATTTATAAGATTGGCAAGAATAAACACTGCAAGGGCCACATCATAACCACTTTGGAATCCTAGGACCTAGCCTTCCTAGATTCAAAGAGGGATCTCTCTATATAAGTGTTTTTGAAAGATATATCTTTATGCTTTTTTTATGATATTAGGCTAGTTATGAAGCTCTGAGAACTTTGTTTTGTTTTGGTTGGGTATTATTAACTGAGAAGGTCATTTGAAGGGTGAGGGTGAGAGTAGATTGAAAGAATGTTTTAGCTGGACAGATAGATCATGAGACAATATTAATCCATTGGGCTATGGAGTCATAAAAGGTTTTAATTGTTCAACAATTCTTCAAGGGTTTCCATACGGCAAGTCATCTAAATTAAGGGATATTTTAGATTAAGTTGTGAAATGGAACATTAAAATGTTGTGAAAAAAGCAAAGCTATAGTCAATTAAGAATATCCTAGCTCCACTTAAACAAGAAAAGCCTTTCAAAGTAACTGTTTGAAGAAAGCCAAAGGACAGGGCAAACCATAGACTTCTTTGGCCAGTCTTTTATTAAAGAAAACTTTTAAGACAACAATCTAGTAATCCTAAGACTAGTTTTAGAAAAAATAAAAAATATAAGATAACAAAGAGAATAGCCTAAGATCAAACAGAAATAATCTAATATTCTTTTGGAATACTCTCAAGGGATCTTTCAAAGTAACTTTTGAAGGTAGACCAGAGGACAAGGCATACCATAGACTTTCCTGGTTTAGACTCTACTTACCAAACTTTGAAGAAGATCTTTAAAAACAATATCTCAATTTTTACTCAGACAGACATGGGCTCACCAACATTTCTCCCTGGTTATACTCTATTGAATCATTCTTAAAACAACAAGCTGGATAAAACTGGAGGGCAATTAAGAATCCTCCATTCAAACCTTAGCAGAAGAAAACATAAAGCTAAAGCTTTCAGATAGAAATAGGGTACTTTGACAATAAATCCTAATCTAAATTTTCTGTTCCTTATCAGAGAAAATGGAAAGCATGTAAAACATAAGAAAAGACAACTACAGAGAGGAAAAACATCACCATTAACATAGACCAGGATCCTGTGAATCAACTTGTTTCATTGATGTTCAAACTAGTTACATACTCCAAGTCCAGTAGGTCTTAATATCCCAAAACTTCTCTATCTAGCCTAGTATTCTTTAACTACTCAGTAGCTCTTCAATAATTAATGAAAACCAACACTAAATAATAATCCCAACCCCTTACAATGAGTTCCTTATATAGTATTTATAGATAAATGAGGAGGTGGGGTGAAAGAAGGGGTCTTAATTGTTCATAAATGACAGAGAAAATGTTTTTGACCTTTGAGACCATGCAAGGCCCAAGGAAAAAATGTTTTTAATCGTCTAACTGTACATAATGAATGTTACATTAAATTTTTGAACCACTTAGTTGCATTTGTTGACTTTTAGGCTTATTTGGTAGGTTGGTAATAACTTCTAAGCTATCTATTGGAAATATCTCTGACTGTAATAAATTATATATTTTTTTAGGGAATTTGGGCTGGCAGGTGGCATTTTTGTCTTTTGGAGAAGTAATTGCTTTGTTGGATATTGCATTCGAAGCCTTCCTTCTACTGATATGTCTGATTATTCCTTTAAACTCTGATTGGGCCTTTAATTATTGCTTTTGGCCTTTTCTAATCATCTTCTGTCTTAAACTGTGCTTTATCCTTAATATGTTGGTTAAGTTTTGATCTTCTGAATTTGACTCTTAACCCTTATTCTTTGATTTCTGTCCTTTGGCTCCTTGACTGATATTATTTGTTTTTTTGTACAGGTGGCTTTCTTTTTGCGGAGGGTTTCTTTGATTTTGATCAAAGGCCATGAAACATTGACAAAATACTGAAACAAACCTTGTAAATCCATTTTTTTTACTTTGGGAACTCAAGTATCATCATCCAGGAGTTCTTTGCCACTGATATTGGCTGTGGGAGGGCCCGTACTTTATAGGCCACCATTAAATCTGCAATCATACACAAAAACATTAAATAAAACCTACATTTTAATGGGTAAACTACTTTCGGAGGCTCAGGAGTAGCGATGGAGCGATGCTGAAGGAGAAAATGTGCAGGGGGAAGGGTTCTGCAGATGGAACTAGGCGGAATAGTGGATATTTTTGAATGCTGGCACGAAAATGGTGAAAGACGGTTTTGGCAGCAAAACTAGGTGGTATCGCGTGGTCGATAAGTGGTTTTGGTCCATATGGATACGATACCACTCATCGAATGACACCTGTCCCTGGGAAAACCACCCATTTTTCATAGAAATGGGGCATTAACTTGTTATGAGAAAATGCGCGCGATACCGATCATAGACCGCCAGATCTAGGGGAGCCAGATCGACGGTAGGGGATGGGAGCGATTGTTGGAGATGATTGACGGACATGGTAGTGGAGGACAGGTGGTGGACAGGGGTTGGGCTATGATGGGGGAATGGACAGTGGGAAAGCGGGGTGATGTCATCTGTTTTGTCAAGAAGTGAAATGTTATCGGCCCGGGTCGAAATACTTGGGATCAGCAACGACCGTTAGATCTGGAGGATATACGGTCGAGATCCATTTGTGGTAGTGAAGGGATAATGATGGGTGGTCAGAAGAATGGGTGATGTGGATAGGTGATCACCGTTGGATCGAAGGTGATCAACGGTTGAGATTTCATCAAGGGAAAACATGGCAGGGTGGAATGAAATAAGAAATGAAGGGAGCATAATGGGGCGGAGAAGGGTTCTGTGGTAAGAATGGGAACGGGGTTAAAAATAAGAGGGATTTAGTCATAGTGGTGGTTTCGCCCTCGGGTCATATGAGGAGAGGGCGGAGGGCTTAAGCCCTAAGGGGGATTTAAGGCCTAATGTTTAAAAAAGAGTGGAAAAAGGTTTAAAGTGGGTTTATTTAGTCTTTTTGAGGGCTTCCGATAGGCATAAAAAAGGGA